>SJYV01043744.1:289414-344921 GCA_006410875.1 Neotragus pygmaeus
AAAAAAAAAAAAAAATTATTTAGTTGGCTGCTTTGGTGGCTCAGATGGTAAAGAATCTGTCTGCAATGCAGATCCCTGGGTCAGGAAGATCCCCTGGAGAAGAGAATGGCGACCCACTCCAGTATTCTTGCCTAGAGAATCCCATGGACAGGGGAGCTTGGTGGGCTACAGTCCATGGGGTCATAAAGAGTCGGACATGACTGAGCGACTAACACACATTTTGGGGTCTTAGTTGGCTGCAGCATGCAGGTTCTTAGTTGAGGCACGTAGGATCTAGTTCCCTGACCGGGGATTGAACCTGACCCCCTGCACTGGGAGCAGAGTCTTACCCACTGCACCTCCAGGGAAGTCCCCCTCCTTTGTTTTCTAAGATCCCCCTCATCTGCTTTGGCCCACCCCCCTGGCCTTCTGGCTCTCCTTTAATCCCTCCTGTCTACTCCCTCACTCAGGGCCTTAGAACTGGCTGCTCCCTATGCCTGGAACACCCTTCCTCCAGATGTCCACGTGGCTTCCCTCTCATCCCTTTCAGGTCTTTGCTCAAATATCACCTCCCCATTAGGGCATGTCTAGTCTTCGCCATGAGGATGCCCCCAACTCCTGGGCCTCCCTGCCTCCTTCCCTGTTTTATTTTTCCTCGTAGCACTCATCACTGACTCATCACCATCCGTACACTTGACTTAGGTCTTTTCTCATTGCCCATCTCCCCCACTGGAAAGTCAGTGTTGCCAGAGCAGGGGTTTCCTCCATTCGTGCTCCTGGCTGTGTTCCTGGGTCCCCAGTGCCTAGGTCACTGACTGGCCCAGAGTAGGTGCACAGTAAATATTTGCTGAACATGTGAATGACCCCTGGGGACTCTTGAGCCAGCTCTTCCCCATAAGCTTCTTGTCACTTGCTCAGAGTTGCCTTGGAGCCTTCTGAGGGACAGGGCGGATGGGCCTCATCCTCCAGCATCCAGATCACACGTAATAATCAGTATTGTTCTGACTCACGACTGAACTGTTTCTTTGACCCATAGGTGGCAAGTGCAGACAGTTGCCCCGATTGTGCTGGAATCGTGACAGATGAGCCCCGAGGAAGCAGGGGCTGAAGATCTGATGGGCACCCTGAGACTGAGCCCCCACTGGCTCGCTGTGACCTTGCAGGACCTGCAAGAAAGCCCAGCCTGAGAGAGAAGAGGTGGATGGAGCCAGAGCCAGGACTGATGGCCTGAGCCCCCTGCTCTCCCAGCCCTGCCTGCCTGAGGACTGCTTGCCCGCCACCCCCACTCCCCCGACCCTGTTTATCCATTGTGTTCAGACAGGAAGTAAAGCCCTGTGTTCTCTGTCCCTTGGTCTCTGATCATTCTTGACCGGGGAATGGAACAAAGTGGCGGGGGCTGGGGCAGGGCCCCCAGGAGTAAGATGGGAGGGTCACAGAATCCAGAGCCTAGGTGGGGGATATGGTGAACCAAGCCAGACAGGGGTGAGGTGGGAAGGATGACGGGTGGGCCTCAGGAAGATCTGACCAATGAGAGAGTCAGCGCTGGATTCTGCCCACAGCAGATGGAGACCCTCTCCGGTGTGTGTGCAGAGCGAAAGCCAGCTTGGCCCCTGATGTTGGGAGGTGGTGCTGGTAACTCGATAATTACAAATGGAGGCCCCAGGCCCATGACAAGTGGCTTTTTCCCCGACTCTGGGTACCTCCAGCACATGAGTGTGGACACCCCACCCTGCACATCCAAGCTCCAGCCATACTCCTGGTTCCCTCTTGGTTTAGGGTGTGTCCACGAGAAGGCCACTAGAGTGGGCTCAGAGTAGTTTGGGTGGGGAACTCCAGGGTCCTGGGGTCCCATGACATGGTCGGTGTATAGGCCCCAGTGGGCACTTCCTGAAGACCCTTGGGTTCTGTCACCTGTAGGGAGGGACTCAACCAGGTTAGTCAAAAGTAGACCCTTGGAATCACAGGGCTGGGGGTGGAGACCTCTGCCCAGGGTCAAGGGTCATTGTGCCAAAGCAAAGAGACAGGGTCCGATTCAAAGTGGTTGCATAACAATGTTTCACAAACTTCTAGTCACAGCCTGTTCACGGGTTACAAAATCAGTTTAGTGGCTGTGAGTAGCATTTAAAAAAAAAAAAAAGGAAGGAAAATGGGTAATAAAATAGAAACAAAAGTATCAGAAAAGAAAATAATATGATTTGGGACTTCCCTGGTGGTTCAGTGGTAAAGAATCCGCCTACCAATGTAGGAGACAAGAGTTTGATCCCTGATCCAGGAAGATCCCACGTGCTGTGGAGCGACAAAGTGCCACAACTATTGAGCCTGTGCTCTAGAGCCCGGGAGCCACAGCTACCGAGCCCCACTGGGCAGCTCCTGAGGCCTGTGCACCCTAGAGCCTGTGCTTTGCAACAAAAGAAGCCACTGCAATGAGGAGCCTCTGTACTGCAACAAACAGTAGCCCCCCTCGCCACGACTAGAGAAAACCCCCCGTACAGCAACAAAGACCCAGCACAGCCAGAAATAATTAAATTAGAAAAAAATAAAACAATGTGACTATGTATATATATTATCTTCTCAATTTTTGCCACATTTTCATCACACCTTTATTATTATTCATTTATTTAATAGAGGAACTCTCATTTTAACTTAAAAAATATTTTAAAAGCATAGTAATATATGGAAAATCTGTATTGTTTTCATATAAATAACAGGTAGCCCTAAAGACACATTCAATTAAAACGCATATATTTTATATGTTATATTTTGTATATATATCTATATGTGACATATAGCATATATCTATATGCATATACTGTGCATATTATATGTGATATATACATTATATGTACATGATGTATGGTAGTAGTACTATTGGTCACTTGGTTGTGTCCGACTCTTTGCAACCCCAAGGACTGCAGCACGCCAGGCTTCCCTGTCCTTGACTGTCTTCCAGAGTTTGCTTAAACTTATGTCCATTGAGTCGATGATGCCATCCGACCATCTCATCCTCTGTCACCTCCTTCTTTTCCTGCCCTCAATCTTTCCCATCATCAGGAGCTTTTCCAATGAGTCAGTTCTTCCCATCATGTGGCCAAAGTATTGGAGTGGAGACCTAGTACTGCTTGATATGAATAGAAAACAGCCATAAAGATAAATCCAATGAAGACAAACAAGAAAAAAGATATATTGTGTTTGAGCTGGATACTGAGTTGCTGACTGAGGGCTCTGAGTTGGAGGCCAGAGTCTGATCCATTGGAGGACATCATCAGGTGTGAGGGGTGTGATCATTACCTTACTGCCCAAAGATACTGCAGAACTTGGGAGGCCCAAGACCACCCTCACTTTTGATGCCAACTACAAGGCTGGGTGTGCCCAAGACCACCTTCAGGTTCAATAATTCACTAGAAGGACTCACAGAACCCACTGAAAGCCGTTATACTCACAGTTATAGTTTATTGGGCTTCCCTGGTAGCGCAGGCAGCAAAGAGTCTGCCTGCAGTAAAGGACACCGGGTTTCGATCCCAGGGTTGAGAGGATCCCCTGGAGAAGGGAATGGCTACCCACTCCAGTAGTCTTGCCTGGAGAATTCCATAGACAGAGGAGCCTGGTGGGCTACAGTCTCTGCAGTCGCAGAGTTGGACACGACAAAGTGACTAACACACACACACACACCCACACACCAGAAGAGTTCCAGCCATGAAACCCCCGGGTGTTCCCTCCCAGTGGAGCAGTGGACAGTGCCAAGTTCTGGTAACAGTGTGTGACAATACTGCCAGTCGGGGAAGCTCCCACAAGATTTGGTGTCAACGTTTTTATTGGAGCTCAGTCACAAAGACATGACTGACCACCTGTGCGGTCACCTTCCTTTTCTGTCCCTCTGGCTGATACCTGTGACCCAAAGCTGCTGACATCAACCCCATTGTTAGGAACTGTCTAAGCTGGCCAAAGGTCCCCAGGTAAAGAAAGACACTGCTTTCAGGCAGGACATTCCAGGGATTTAGAGATTACCTTCCAGGAGCTGAGCACAAAAGCTAGCTGTCCCTACAAAACAGAGTCTTCTAAAAGATATTCAAGGGTTTCCCTGGTGGCTCAGTGGTTAAGAATCCACCTGCTAATGCAGGAGATGCGGGTTCGATCACTGATTTGGGAAAATCCCTGCTCCGTGGGCCACAGCTATTGAGCCTGTGCTCTAGAGTCCAGGAGCAGCAACTCCTGAGCCCGTGTGCTCTGAGAGCCCTAGAGCCTGCGCTCTGAAACCAAGAGAAGCTGCTGCAGCGAGAAGCCCACATACCACAGCTGGAGAGGAGCCCCTGCTTACCACACTGGAGAAAAGCCTGTGCAGCAACAAAGACCCAGCCCAGCCAAAAATAAATGATTTGTAAAAGACATTCAAAAAGCAATTTATTCTTGTGATGCAATTCAGTGTGAGTTAATATTGTTTGGGGCCTAAAACCATTTCCTGTGCCACCAAAGGCGCATAGCCTGGACTCGAGGAATCACCAGCTCAGAGGCACACCTGACTGCCTCTCAGGAAGAAGTAGGGCAGAGCTGACCTACTTCATTCATAACTAGGGGAATTATGTTAGGTGTTAGGTGTCCATTCCCTCCCCACGCCATCTTCCCATGGGGCAGAGATGAAAAAACTGATACTGTGTTTTGAAGATGCCTATGATATGGAGTTTTGGATGCAGATTCAGCTCTGCCAATTAGAGGCTCTTGTATGGAATTTGGAGGTTTCCCAGGTGGCTCAGTGATAAAGAATCAGCCTGCCAATGCAGGAGGTACAGGTTCGATCCCTTGGTCAAGAAGATTCCCCTGGAGGAGGACATGGCAACCCACTCCAGTATTCTTGCCTGGAGAATCCAATGGACAGAATAGCCTTGTGGGTTCCATGGATATATGCATGCATATATACACTCATGCATGCATATGAAATTTGGAAGGCCAAAGAGATCATCTTTTTGCTCAGTNATTTGGAGGTTTCCCAGGTGGCTCAGTGATAAAGAATCAGCCTGCCAATGCAGGAGGTACAGGTTCGATCCCTTGGTCAAGAAGATTCCCCTGGAGGAGGACATGGCAACCCACTCCAGTATTCTTGCCTGGAGAATCCAATGGACAGAATAGCCTTGTGGGTTCCATGGATATATGCATGCATATATACACTCATGCATGCATATGAAATTTGGAAGGCCAAAGAGATCATCTTTTTGCTCAGTGCAATTCATGGGATCACAAAGAGTCGGACACGACTGAGTGACTGAACTGAACTGAACTGAACTGAAGGAGGGTTGCCAAGGTGATGAGTTTGGGACCACATCATTCCAGTATCTAGTCACTAGCTTTGTGAGCATTAAGAGGTAGTTATATGTGCATGTGCATGCACACACACACACACACAGAGGATTTCTAAATGGCCAATAAATACATGAAAAGATGTTCAATATTACTAGTCATGAGCAAAAAAGTAAATGAAAATAAGCACGAGATAGCATCACGTGCAGAATGGCTAAAATTAGAAAGACTAACAATATCAAGTGCTGCGGAAGAGGTGGAGCAATTAGAATTTTCATACATTGCTGTAAATTGGAGTGTAAATCAGTACAGTCACTTCAGAAAACTATCAGTTCTTTAATACTTATCTATTTGGCCGTGCCAGTTCTTAGGTGCAGCATATGGGATCCAGTTCCCTGACCAGGGATGGAGCCTGGAGCCTCTGCTTTGTTAGTCTGGATCCCTGAACCACCAGGGAAGTCCCTATCAGTTCTTTAAAATGGTGAATGTATGTTGAACATATGGTCTAACAATTCAGTTCTTAAATATCTGTCCAAGAGAAAGGAAACCAAGTGTCCAGAAATGCGTTGTCCTACACAAGTGTTTATAGCAGCAGTATTTATAATAGCGAAGAACTGGAAATGGTCTAAGTGTCCATCAGCATAGGTGAGTGAATACAAACTGTGGCACACTTAGTGATGGAACACTATTCAGCAACAAAAGGAATTACTGGTATGCATGACAACATGAATGAATCTCAAAAGCATTGTCATGAGTGAAAGGAGCCAGATAGAGAAGAACCCACACTGTATAATTCCATTTATGTGAAGCTCTAGAGTAAGCAAACTGAACTGTTGGTAACAGAAGTCAGAATAATAGCGGCCTCCACTACTAAGCAGGAGGTTGATGGAGAAGGGATATGGGGGGACTTTCTTGAAGGATTAAAGTGTTCTATACCCTGACAGCAATACAGATAAACTGAATATACCTATTGATCAGAATTGGGTGAACTGTACACTTCAGATTAGTGTATGGTGGCTCAGACAAAAAAATCTGCCTGCAGTACAGGAGATATGGTTTCAATCCCTGGCTTGAGAAGATCCCCTGGAGAAGAGAATGGCAACCCACTCTAGTATTCTTGCCTGGAGAATTCCATGAATGGAGGAGCCTGGTGGGCTACCATCCATAGGGTCTTGAAGAGTCATACACAACTGAGTTACTATCACACTTTACTGAATACAAAACACAACAAAGTTGAAAACAAAAGGGTTATATCCTGGGCTGTGATGACTTCTGGGTCCTAGATCAGAGATCAGAGATGGAGCTGTAAGATTCTGAAGATGGCATGTACAGTGGATCCTCTCTCCTGGGGTGGAGGGAAAAGCTCTCCAGGTGGATCAGTTCAAAGAATATATATATACACACACACATTTGATTTTGCTCACAGTTCCTGGAACAGCTCCATAAAAGCCTTCTAATTTCCTAAGTGATAGGAAATTACATTAAGAGTATCCTTTATTCTAATATTTGGTCTTTGATCTCAGTTCCTGACATGGAGCTCCTCAAGCCTTTGGAATTTCCTAAGTGATAAGAGTGTCTTTTGTTCTAATGAAGCTATGCCTGGTGGGCTCTTGGGTGGGGGCTGGTCATCAAAAAGATCAAGCCATGGTTAGAAGCTTAGAACTTTCACTCCCGCTCCTTATCTTGTGGGCAGGAGAGAGAGGCTTAGAAATTGAGTTAATGGTTGATTATGCCTACATGATGAAGAAACCTCTATAAATATCCCAAAAGTACAGGGTTCAGAGAACTTTCAACTCATTAAAACACAGCAGGAGGGTGATGCACCCAAGTTCCAAGAGGACAGAGGCTTCTATGTACTCAGGACCCTTCCAGATCTTCCCTTATGAACTTCTTCATCTGTATCCTTTATCGCATCCTTAATTATATAATAAACCTGTCAATGTAAATGTTTCCCTGAGTTCTATAAACTGTTCTGGAAACAATTGAATCCAAGATTTGGGGGAGTCATGGGAACTTCCAGTTAGTAACCAAGTTGGACATAAGTTGTGGGTAACCTGGGGACCTTCTAGGGACTGGCATCTGAAGCCCTTAATCTGTGGTGTCAGCATTAATTCTGGTTAATGTCAGAGTTGAACTGAATTGTAGGACATCTAGCTGGTGACACAGAATTGCTTGGTGAGGGGGAAAAAACCCACATTTGGTATCAGAAGTGTGGCAGTAGCGTGAGGACAAAGGAAAATGCAAGAAGAAGGAATGAGTTTCTCATTACAGTTATGTTCTGAGAATCATTTGCAAAGTCTTAGCCTAGAACCCACTCCACTAGCCTTTTCTTTTCTTTTCCCACCAGCCTTTTCAAAGAACTCGTCAGCTCCTAATTCCTTGTATCAAGCCAGCCCATTTTTTCCTTAAATTTGACAGTAATAAACAGTCTCAAAATCTCAGTGACTTTCAACAATGAAGATTTTTTTTTCTCACTTACATTGCCTGTCCATCATGGGTCAGCCAATAGCCATAATGTGACCTAAACTGATGGAGAAGCTATTATAGAAATATTCCTACTTCTCATTGACAGAAAGAAAAGAGGACAAGATGAAATACATACTGGCTCTTGTAGCTTCTGCCAGGAAGAGATACTCATCATTTTTGCTCAGATTTCATTGGCCAAAACAAATCATAAGACTATAGATGCGGTCGAGAGAGGAGGAAACTGCAACCTTCTCATAGGGAGGGAACTGGGTATTGTTGAACAGTAATATAGCTTGCTGCACAGGAAGTTTATTATCTCACACGGCAAGAATTCTGAAAACAGAAACTGTGTTCAGTTGCAAGAGACATAAGCCAGAAACACCAGTGATGTAAACACGGTAATTTATTTTTGTCTCACATTACAGAACTCTGAAGCATGTAGTCCAAGGCTGGGGAAGGGGTTCCTTGATGTCTTGAGGAACCAGGCTCCTACTGACTTACTGCTCTGTCATCTTTAGAATGTGGCTCTAATCCTCAAGATCACAAAATGACTTCAGGAGCCTGAACCATCACACCATATTCCAGGAAGAAAAGCAAGAGGAAAAGAAATAATTGGGGTTAACCACTTGGACAGGTTAACCCATATTTCCAGAATCCTCCCCTTCCCCATGTGCTCTGGTTAGGGTGGGCCATGAGAAATGTTCTAGCGGGAGAATTGCAGGGTGGAGATTAGAGCAACAGCTGTTTTGTGGCTCACACTGGTTGTCACTGATCTGCCCACTCACCGCGAGATGAATCAGCTCCTTTAAAAGTATTTTCAGGATCCCCACCCAAAGACTTTTAATACTTACTTCCGATTGGCCACTTCTACCTGCAAAAAGAAACTGGGAAATGTAGTCTTTCAGCTGAGTCTACAACACCCTGAATACCATCAAGGAAAATGATAGCCTGGAGGAATTTGTGGAGATGGTGAGAAGGAGGTCGAGCTTCTCATTCTCAACAAGTTGAGGGGTGGGAGCTCAAGCAATTTTCATTCAAATACAAAAAGAGAGGGGGACTTTGCTGGCCATCCAGTGATTAAGCCTTCAACTTCCAGTTTGGGAGGTTCAAGTTTGATCCCGTCAGGGAGCTAGGATCCTGCATGCCTCACAGCCCAACAAAACCAACCCACAAACAAAACCCAGAACATAAACAACAAAACCAACATTGTAACAAATTCAGTAAAGACTTTAAAAATGGTCCACATCAAACAAAACAACGCAAAAAGAGAGAGGGTAATTCTTAAGACTGGCGTCTGCTGAAACCTCTATGAGACAGCAGCACTGGGTCTCAGACTCGGAAAAGCGCCCAGAAACCTCCCCATTAGTGCCCCAGGGTTCCCCCAAAGGCTGTTATCCGCTGCCTGCACCCCTTTGGCCCGACACCTCTTTCTGCTGTGTAGTATCTGAGCTGAGGCCTCACCCTCTACTCTGACATCAGGGGCGAAGTTTCTTGCCAAGAGCTAATGCAGTCGTTCTTGTCACACAGCCAGGCTCCTGAGTACGATACTGATGAGCTTCGGGTTCTGGGAGAAGTAAAGCCAAGTCACAGTAACTGGAAGGGATCTACTCTGCTCGTGTGAGACTAGACTGTGCTTTTCTTGGGCACCAGGAGCTTCCTCCAAATGCTTGCTTCAGGCAGGGGTGCTGCCTCTGAAGAGGCTGGTGAGTGAGTGAACTCTGGCTCCTGCTGGTGGCAGATTAAGCAGGATTTCAAAAACTCTCTGAGTGGTTTTGTGACGTGTCCACTTGGCAAGGTTAACCTACATATTCCAGAGTCCTCCCCTTCCCCGTGTGCTTCTGGTGAGGGTGGGCCACGGGAGATGTCCCAGGGGGGCTGCTGGGTGGAGATGAGGGCAACAGCTGTTTTGTAGCTCAAACTGGTTGTCACTGACCTGCCCATTCATCTCTTTGATGTCAGGCAGCAAAAGGGCCCGTGAGTGCTCCTGTTCCTCCCAGATCCAACTCCTGAGCCTGGTGTCTGTTTAGCCCTGTGATCAGGGGCCCTGGCCCTGCCGCCCATGAACACCACCCAGGTCAGAGGTGACAAGAATGACGCGATTAACCTCCTACCCTATTGGTGGAAATGTAAATTGGTGCAACCACTCTGGAGAATAGTATCGAGTTTCCTCAAAAAACTAAAAATAGAGCTGCCATATGATCCAGCAATCCCAGTCCCAGGCGTATATCTGGATAAAACTGTTATTCAAAAAGATGCAGGCACCCCTATGTTCATAGTAGCACTATTTCCTGTAGCCAGGACATGGAAGCAACCTACATGCCCATCAGCAAAAGAATGGATAAAGAGGATGTGTGTGCGTGTGTGTGTGTGTGTGTGTGTATGTATGTACATATATATAAATGGAATGCTACTCAGCCATAAGCAAAGCATGAAACAGTGTCATCTCCAGCAACATGGATGGACTAGAGATTATCACACTGACTGAAGTGAGGCAGAAAGACAAAGAGACCATAAGATATCACTTCTGTGTGAAATCTGAAATAAGACACAAATGAATTCATCTACAAAACAGAAACAGACTCACAGAAGTAGAGAACAGACTCATGGTTGCCAAAGGGGAGGGAGGTGGGATAAGGAAAGACTGAGAGTTTGGGATTAACAGGTGCAGGTGTTTAGACAGGATAAACAGGTGTTTAGACTGGATAAACAATAAAGTCCTACTGTGTAGCACAGGAAACTATATTCAATAACCTGTGATAAACTATAATGGAAAAGAATATGAAAAAGAATATATGTATGTGTAAATATATATATTTTTTTACTGAGCCACTTTGTTGTATAGCAGAAATTAACACATCTTTTTATATCAACTATACTTTGATAAATTTAAAAAATAAAGAATGATGGGGTTCCGTCCACCCTTGTGGATTTCAGATTGTTCTCACTCTCCCTGACTTTCTATCTATCTGCCCATCCTACACCAAGAATTTCAAGTTCCAGCACAACACAGCAGCCTTGCAGAGACAGCTTGCTCAGTCCCCACAAGGGGGAAAGGTGAAATCCCTATAACAAATCGTGTGAGTGTGTGCATGTATCAGCGGTTTTGCTTTGCTGATATAGAATTGAATCTACAAGTGGTTCCTGAAGAACAGATCTTTAAGGATGAGTTTTAGGTTTCTCCGAAATTGGATCTCTGATCTAATCAGATTAGAAGTTGTTAATGACCCTGATTCCAATGGTAAATGCGCCACTGAAGTCCATGGCATGAAGTGGCAGAGCAGTTACTCAGATCAATGCTTGTAGTTTCCTGTATCAGTTTCTATAGGAAACAAGGTTCTGGGTAACTCCACATTTGCTTCCATAGAACATTTCAGTAAAAGAGGGAGCGTGCTGGATTGGTTGATTGCTTCTAACTGTGCTGGAAAACATGGGGGAAAAGAAATGATGAGCTCAGAGCTTTAAATTCCTAGTCAAGACCTGTATAAGGGACTTGGAAGCTTCCACAGTTTGCACCAAAAGAAACTTATTTCTCGTTGTCACAGGACAAAGAGTTCTGAAGACCACGTTTAAAGTCTGATACTGTGGGTGACCGAATTATAACACAAATTGAACTTCCAACCTCATGGGGTCTTTTTTGCTAAAGTTAGGACATTGCTCGGGAAAGACTGAAAAGTGAAAGTTCTAGTCACTCAGCTGTATCTGACTCTTCGCGACCCTTTGGACTGTAGCCTGCAGGCTCCTCTGTCCATGGAATTCTCCAGGCAAGAATACTGGAGTGCATTGCCATTCCCTTCTCCAGGGGACCTTCCCGACCCAGGGACCAAACCCGGGTCTCCCACACTGCAGGCAGATTCTTTACCACTGAGCCACCTGGGAAGCGCTAGGATCCTGAAAATTGGGATTAGGATGTATGAGAAGATTCTAATAAGGCTGGGTACCTCCAAACCCTTAATGCTGCCATCTTCTTTGCCCAAAGCAGTAGCTTACACCCTACTGCACTGGTCTCCCCAAGGCAATCTCATGGTAAGACCCTGATAATCCTACTCAGAACCTACTCCCTTTTCTTGCTCCCAACACCTATAACTAGACTCGAGTCTCACAGAACCCAAAGGATGAGATCAAAATATGACCCATGAGGAGGTGTGATAAAATACCAAAGCAGTCTCCAATTTCTGTTTGCCAGTCTATATCAAGAGAAAATTGGAACATACGTATGGAAATGTGTCTTAAGAGAGGTGCGTCAACATACGTCAAGGTGGAAGGATTACAAAGTGGCTCAGGCCAAATGTATTGACATTGGTCCACTAAACAGAGACTCTTTATTCAGAGGTTGAGGTTGAGGGGCTGGGAATGGCTCTGACAGTTGGCTTGGTTGTTTGACTGGTGTATGTTCCCAAAGATGGCCTATCCTGGGTGGAAATGTCAGAAGTTCCTTGGTACCCCGCAGAGCATGAGTTGGCAAACTTCTTCTGTCAAAGGCCAGATAGCACATGTTTTAGGTTTCACAGGCCAGTGTCAGTTATGACTATTCAAATTCTCCTGTCACAGCCGGAAAGCAGCCAAAGGTGACCTGTAAATGGATAAGCATGGCTGTGTTCCAACATGATTTATGGACACTGCAACTTGCAGTTGATATAATATTTTGAAATGGCACAAAGCATTATTTGTTTGATTTTAATTTCAATTAAAATTGTAATAACCCCTTTTAGCCTGCAGGCCATACAAAGACTGTGGGCTAGAGTTGGCCCCTGGACAGCAGTTTGCTGACCCCTGCTGTGGGGGATAATATCCCAAGGCTTAGGACCTGGAGGACACTATGCTAATAAAAGAAGCTAGACACAAAGAGACAAATAATGCATGATACGACTTCTAAGTGGAATCTAAAAACGTCAAGCAGAGAGTGGGGTGGCGGTTGCCAGGAATTGAAGAGTGAGAGAAACGGGGAGATGTTGGTCAAAGGGCATAAAATTTTAGTTATAAAAGAGGGATAAATTCTGGAAATCTAGTATACAGTGTGGTGATTATACTTAATGATATTGTGTTTATTAGAGTAATACTGAAATTTGCTAACAGAATATATCTTTGATGTTTTCATCCACAGAGGAAAAATNAATGCAAATCAAAACTACAATGAGATATCACCTCACACTGGTCAGAATGGCCATCATCAAAAAGTCTACACACAATGAATGCTGGAGAGGCTGTGGAGAAAGGGAATGTTCTTCCACTGTTGGTGGGAATATAAATTGATACAGCTGCTATGGAAGACTGTATGGAGATTCCTTAAAAGCTTTGGAATAAAACCACCACATTACCCAGCAATCCCACTCCTAGGAAACCAAAATTGAAAGAGACACATGTATCACATTGTTCATTGCAGCACTAACACACTAGTACATGGAAGCAACATGGATGTCCATCGACAGATGAATGGATAAAGAAGTGGTACATATACACAATGGAATATTACTGAGCCATAAAAAGGAATGCATTTGACTCAATTCTGATGAGGTGGATGAACCTAGAAACTAATATACAGAATGAAGTGAGTCAGAAAGAGAAAGATAAATATCATATTCTAATGAATATTAAGGAATCTAGAAAAATGATACTGAAGAATTTATTTACAAGGCAGCAATTGAGAAACAAGGAATAGACCTATGGACATGGGGAGGGGGTAGGAGAGGGTGAGATGTATGGAAAGAGTAACATGGAAACTTACATTACCATGTGTAAAACGGATAGCCAACGGGAATTTGCTGTATGGCTCAGGAAACTCAAACAGGGGTTCTGTATAAATCTAGAGGGGTGGGATGGGGTGGGAGATGGGAAGGAGGTTCAAAAGGGAGGAGATATATGTATACCTATACCTGATTCATGTCGAGGTTTGCCAGAAAACAACAAAATTCTGTAATGCAATTATCCATCAATTAAAAAAGAAATGTTTAAAAAAGGACAGAAACAGTAAAGACCTAGCAGAAACAGAAGGTATTAAGAAGAGGTGGCAGGAATATACAGAAGAACTGTACAAAAAAAGTCTTAATGACCCTGATAACCACTCTCATACGAGTGTGTGGTCACTCTTGTAGAGCCAGACATCTTGGAGTAGAGTGTGAAGTCAAGTGAGCTTTAGGAAGAATTACTATGAACAAATCTAGAGGAGATGATGATGAAATTCCAGCTAAGCTATTTTAAATCCTAAAATAGGATGATGCTGTTAAAGTGCTGCATTCAATTGGTCAGCAAATTTGGAAAACTCAGCAGTGGTCACACAACTGGAAAAGATCAGTTTTCATTCCAATCCCAAAGAAGGTTCCAATCCCAAAGAATGTTCAAACTACCATACAATTGCACTCGTTTCACTTGCTAGTAAGGTTATGTTCAAAATCCTTCAAACTAGACATGCGCAGTACATGAACTGAGGACCTCCAAATTTTGAACCTCCAAACAAGCTTGGTTTAGAAAAGGCAGAGAAACCAGAGATCAAATTGTCAACATTTATTGGATCATAGAGAAAGCAAGGGAATTTCAGAAAAACATCTACTTCTGCTTCATTGCCTATGCTAAAGTCTTTGACTATGTGGATCACAACAAACTGTGGAAAATTCTTTAAGGGATGGGAATACCAGACGACCTTCCCTGTCTCCTGAGAAACCTGTATATAGGTCAAGAAGCAACAGTTAGAACCAGACATGGAACAACCGACTGGTTCCAAATTGGGAAAGGACTTTGTCAAGGCTGTATACTGTCACCCTGCTTATTTAACTTCTCTACAGAGTACATCAGGGGAAATGCTGGGCTGGATGAAGCACAGGCTGGAATCAAGATTGCTGGGAGAAATATCAACAACCTCAGATATGCATATGATACCACTCTAATAGCAGAAAGTGAAGAAGAACTAAAGAGCCTCTTGATGAAAGTGAAAGAGAAGTGTGAAAAAGTTGGCTTGAAGCTCAACATTCAAATTACGAAGATTATGGCATTAGGTCCCATTACTTAATGGCAAATAGAAGGGGAAAAGTAGAAACAGTGACAGATTTTATTTTGAGGGGCTCCAAAAGCACTGCAGACAGTGACTGTAGCCATGAAATTAAAAGATGCTTGATCTTTGGAAGGAAAGTTATGACAAATCTAGAAAACAGAGACATTGCTTTGCTGATAAAGGTCCATATAGTCAAAGCTATGGTTTTTCCAGTAGTCATGTATGGATGTGAGAGGTGGACCATAGAGAAGGCTGAGCATCAAAGAACTNGAAGGAAAGTTATGACAAATCTAGAAAACAGAGACATTGCTTTGCTGATAAAGGTCCATATAGTCAAAGCTATGGTTTTTCCAGTAGTCATGTATGGATGTGAGAGGTGGACCATAGAGAAGGCTGAGCATCAAAGAACTGGTGCTTTTGAATTGTGGTGTTGGAAAAGACTCTTGAGAGTCCTTGGACTGCAAGGAGAGAGATCAAACCAGTCAATCCTAAAGGAAATCAACTCTGAATACTTAGTGTAAGGACAGATGCTGAAGCTGAAACTCCAATATTTTGGTCACCTGATTCGAAGAGCCGACCCACTGGAAAAGACCCTGATGCGGGGAAAGCCTGAAAGCAAAAGAAACAGGCAGCAGAGGATGAGATGATTAAACAGCATGACCAATTCAATGCACATAAATGTGCAAACTCCAGGAGATAGTGAAGGACAGAGGAGCCTGGCTGTGCTGCAGTCCATGGGGTCTGAGTCCTGCATGACTTAGTGACTGCACAACAACACATATACATGTATATGGATACATACATAGAAAGACAGAGACAGAGGCAAGGAGAGTTCAGAGAGAGGGAAAATATTTTTATATATGTATATTTTTATTAAATAATTTATGTGTTACATATATGTATAAATTATATATCTATATAAAATGATTTTCTCCTCTTTTCAATACTTAAAACCCTATTTTTAAGAACGTATTTCTTCTGACTAAAATAGACTTGGGCATGTCTGCCTAGTGTCTGTAAGAGAGGGGATTTCTTCCGCTGCTTTTCCTGGTGCTGTCCACAAACCTCTTGGCAGAGCGAGGGAAGCACAGCCTCACGCAGCATCCCAGGTGAGAGAGGCAGTCGGCACAGTGGAAACGTATGCCCAGGATCACAAGAAGCTACCTGGCATGGACGTCCAGGAGCTGCTGTGGCTGGAGCAGGGAGTGTCCCCGTGGGGAAAGAGAGGCAGTAGCACTCCCTCCAGGGCTGGTTCTGCACCCCAGCTCCCCAGTCCCCCCACAGCAGTGCATCGGGCCTTCAGTGTGGCAGCTCAGCTGGCGCCGGCCCAGACCGTGGGTCAGCCAGGTGGTCCCCATGTCCTGCTTGGCCTGTGTGTCCTGCAGACCATCCCCTCTTCCCTTGCTACTATGAACTTCAGCCTCCCACTCCCTTGTCTCAGCATCCCTGCAAGCCAGAGAAAAGACAATATCCTCTACATGGTTGTTGCTTTTGCGGGTAGTTCCTACCCCTCAGCAGACCTGGAGTTAACCTCCTGGACCTTAGTTTCTGTGATTTTCTCCACTCTAGGACCAGGAGGAAAATGAAATATACACCTGGTGCTGGGCATTTTACCTAATAATCACAGTGACCCCTTGAGAACATGTTATTTACCTTTTATAGATGGGGAAATCCCCGCTCATGGAAGTTTAAGTGACTGAAAGTGAAAGTTACTCAGTCGTCTCTGACTGTTTGCCACCCCATGGACTATACGGTCCATGGAATTCTCCAGGCCAGAATATTGGATTCAGTAGCCTATCCCTTCTGCAGCGGATCTTCCCAACCCAGGAGTCCAACTGGGGTCTCCTGCATTGCAGGTGGATTCTTTACCAACTGACCTATCAGGGAAGCCCCTAAATGACTGAAACCATGTAATAATTAAGATCCCCTTGGTTGCTAGTAAGTGGAAACCATCTCAAACTACTTAACAAGCAGCAAAGGCATTAACTGTAACAAGACAAGAAGAAATCCAGAGACAGGACTGTGGCCTCAGGATGGTCTGGAACAAGGACTGGACAACCTCAGGCCTCTTGGTTCCATTTTCTCTTT
This sequence comes from Neotragus pygmaeus, assembly GCA_006410875.1. Classification (NCBI taxonomy): domain Eukaryota; kingdom Metazoa; phylum Chordata; class Mammalia; order Artiodactyla; family Bovidae; genus Neotragus; species Neotragus pygmaeus. Next base: position 306,219 of record SJYV01043744.1, read on the forward strand.
CTCTCTACATTGAGAGCATGGCCCTCCATAGGCCTGGCAATAACTGCTGATTTTCTTCCTCAGTTCCATTTCCACATTCCCTGGTGAGAGAAGTTGTCAGACTCTGGTCCTTGGTCTACCCTGATTTCTATCAACAGTGACAAGGAAGGTTGACTTCTGGGCAAGCACTTTTCATTTTCCTGAAATGCAGAGAGGGAAGAAAGTTCTGAGGGAAAAGAGGATTGTGAACTGAGAAGATACAACACAAACTCCTGCCATGCAAAGGCATACTGATCATGTGAGAGAACTTGAACCCAGCCTTACTCAAGTCCAAGGCTCTCTCCACTAGCAGTACTCTTCATTTTTTTTAAAATTTTTTTTAAATTTTACTTTATAATACTCTATTGGCTTTGCCATACATTGACATGAATCCACCACAGGTGTACACAAAGCACATCTAGACAGACTGAGGTGGGAATCCGAGTTCTTGTCTGCAGAGCAAAAGAATGGAATCCATGAGCATGCAAACACTCAAGAGAATANTCCTGCATTGCAGGCAGATTCTTTACCATCTGAACTACCAGGGGAGCCATGTGCAAAAGGAAATAATCAAACTTTCTAAGGAGTACTGGACACAGTATTTACTGACTCTAATTCCTAGGATCCCAAAGCATTGCTGTGGTCAGATGATTAGTGGAATCTGGGGGCACAGACTTCTCACAGAAGGCCTAACTGGTTCCTGAATCCACCTTCTAGATATTTCTTCAATGCTGAAATGCATCATTGAAATAGACATCTGGAGCAACTAGAAGAATCCCAACATTGATTCCCTGACCCACGGATGAGGGATTTTATCATAGGAAAAGCTAGGTAGGAGCCACTGGAACTCTCTGTACCTATAAAAACACTAAACCATGATGTATGGCAAACCCAATAGAGTATTGCAAAGTCAAATTAAAAAATAAATAAATTAATTAATTAAAACAAAACAAAACACTAAACCAAAGACAATACCACATTGCTGGAGGGATTGCAGAGAATGGCACCACCATTAAAGACCTTAAGGCTGCAAGGGTAGTGGTTCCTATTACACCCCCATTCAACTTGCCTATTTGGCCAGTGAAGAAGGTAAATGGGTCATTAAAGAATGGCAGTGAATTATCAGAGACTCAACCAATTTCAGCTTCTGTTGCAGAGGGAGTTTTGTTGCTAGAGCCATCCAGGAACTAAAGAGCCTCTTGATGAGCGTGAAGAAGAGTGAAAGAGTTGGCTTAAGACTAAATATTAAGAAAACTAAGATCATGGCATCCAGGCCCATTACTACATGGCAAATAAAAGGGGAAAACGTGGAAGTAGTGACAGATTTCCTCTTCTTGGACTCCAAAATCACTGCGGACCATGACTGCAGCCATGAAATCGGAAGATGATTGCTTCTTGGCAGGAAATTGATGACAAACCTAGTCAGAGTGTTGAAAAGCAGAGACATTACCCTGTTGACAAAGGTCCGTATAGCCAAGGCTATGGTCTTCCCAGTGGTCACGTACGGTTGTGAGAGCTGGACCATAAAGAAGGCAGAATGCCAAAGATTTAATGCCTTCGAACTATGGTGCTGAAGAAGACTCCTGAAAGCCCGCTGGACAGCAAGGAGATCAAACCAGTCAATCTTAAGGGAGATCAACCCTGAATATTCACTGGGAGGGCCGATGCTGAAGCTGAAGCTCCAGTATTTTGGTCATCTGATGGGAATAGACGACTCATTGGAAAAGTCTCTGATGCTGGGAGAGATCAAGGGCAGAAGAAAAGGGCATCAGCAGATGAGATGGCTGGACGGTATCGCCGATGCAATGGACATGAACTTGGGCAAACTCCGGGAGATGGTGAGGGAGAGGGAGGCCTGGCGTGCTGCAGTCCATGGGGTCTCAAAGAGTCGGACATGACTGGGCGACTGTGCAACAACAACAACCAGTTGCAGCTGCTGTTCTGGAAGGGAGTTTTGTGCTGGAACCATCAGCACGTCTCCTGGGATCTAGTATGCAGTTATCGATCTGGAAAATGCTTTTTAATTTATACCTGTTGGTAAAGGGAGTAAAGGAAGAAGAAGCTTGTTTTCAGTTGGCAAAGGCAGCAATCCATTTTCACTGTCCCCCTGCAAGGATGCTCCAGTTCCGTATCATAATATGCTTTGGACTGACTTTCTCTTCCTTTTCCACAAGATTTCATGCTGACCTGTTACATCGATGATATTATGATGATTGGATCTGACGAACAAGAAGTAGCAACCCCTTTAGACACTTCTGAAAGACATTCACATGCTAGAGGTGGGAAACCAATCCCACCCACAAAAATTCAGGGGTCTGTCACTGAAGTGAAAGTTCTTAGGATCCAGTGATTTGAGGCATGTTGGAGCAGAAGGAAGAGTTGCTGCTCCTGGCTCCTCCTCACACTCAGAAAGAGGCAAAGACCCCGGGAGCCCCTTCGGATTTTGGAGTCAACAGATATCTCACTTGTTGTTTACTGAGCGACCTGAAAAGCTGCCAGATTTGAGTGGGATCCCGAACAAGAGAGGGCATCCCTGGTGGCTCAGTGGTAAATAATCCATTCCAGTGCAGGAGGCACAGGAGATGCGGGCTCGATCCCTGAGTGAGGAAGGTCCCCTATAGAAGGAAATGGCAACCCACTCCAGTATTCTCACCTGGAAAATCCCATGGACAGAGGAGGCTTGCAGGCTACAGTCCATAAAGTCGCAAAGAGTTGGACACGACTGAGTGACTGAGCATGCATGCATGCAGAACAGGAGAAAGCTCAGCCACAGATTCAGGCTGATATGATGGTGTTCGATGTGTTGCTGGAAAATAGGGATGCTGATGGAGACTTTGGCAGCCTCCACCTGCAGAATCACAGTGTAGACCTTGAAGATTTGGAAGGAAGTCATGTCATTCACTGAAAGTAATCACTCTACTTAAAAAAAAAAAAAAAAACTATTTATTTTTGGTTGCACTGGGTCTTCGTTGCTGCATACAGGCTTTCTGTAGTTGCGTCCAGCTGGGTTACTCTTCCTTGTGGCACACAGGCTTTTCAAGTGTGGCTTCTCTTGCGGTGGGAGCCCTGGCTCTACGCACATGGGCTTCAGTGGTTGCACTAAGAGAGCTTAGCTGCTCCGAGGCATGTGGGATTTTCCTGGACCAGGAATGGAACCCATGTCCCCTGGAGAAGGAAATGGCTACCTGCTTGACGATTCTTGCTTGGAGAAATCCATGGACAGAGGAACCAGGTGGGCTACAGCCCATGGGGTCGCATAGAGTCTGACACAACTGAGCGACTAACACTGACAATCCCCCTGCATTGGCAGGTGGATTGCTAGCCACTGTACCCCCAGGGAAGTCCTAATCACTCTACTTTTGAGAAAGAGTTTTACGCTTTCTACTGGGCTTTAGCAGAGACTGAATGCTTGATCACAGGTGCCAAGATGCCCTGTAGTCTGAGCTATTCGTCATTATCCGTGTGTTGTCTGATCCAACAGCCATAACGCTGGGTGTGCAGAGCAACACTCTGTGGAAGTGGTTTATACAAGCAAGGCTGGGCTCTAGCAGGTCCTGGAGGCACAAGTAATTTGCATGAGGAAGTTGCTCAGATGTCTGATTCATTGTCTTCTGTTTCTCAAAAGACATTGATGACTCGTGGGGCGTTCCCTGTGATCAGCTGACTGAGGAAGAAAAAACTCAGACCTGGTTTACATACAGTGCTGCTGGGCATGAAGGGACCATCCCAAAGTGGGCAGCTATATATAGCCCCATTCTGGGACACCCCTGAAGGACAGGGTTAAAGGGAAATTTTCCCAGAGGACAGAAATTTGAGTATTGCACCTGGCGGTCCATTTGACTGGAAGGAGAGATATCCAGAAGTATGGATCTATATCAGTTCATGAGAGGCCAATATGGCAGCAATGGAGGTTGTACACAGACTCGGCAACAAGAACTTCCACTTACCAAGGCAGGTCTGGCCGCTGCCACTGACAAGTGCTCCATCTGCCAGCAGCAGAGACCAACAAAGAACACTTATACGGTACCATTCGTTCCCTGGTGGCTCAGAGGGTAAAGAATCTATCTGCCCGCAGTACAGGAGACCTAGGTTCAATACCTGAGTTGGGAAGATCCCCTGGAGAAGGGCACACCCACTCCAGTATTCTTGTCTGGAGAATTCCATGGACAGAGGAGCCTGGCAGGCTACAGTTCATAGGGTCGCAAAAGTCAGATACCACTGAGCAACTTAACACGTTCACTTTACTTTCATTCCTCAAGAGGTTAAAGCAGGTGGAGGTGGTTGATTTCATTGAACTGCTTTCTTCAAGGAAAGAGCAACATTTTGTTCTTTTTTGGTAACAGCTTTATTGTGATATAATTCACATGTCAGACAATTCACATCTTTAAAGTGTACAAATCAATCATTTTAGTATCAACTACTATATATAAAATAGATAATCAACAAGGACCTATTGGATAACACAGGGAAATATACTCAGTATTTTGCAATAACCTATCAGGGAGAATAATCTGAAAATATGTATCTATATATATACAGGTATAGATATATCTGAATCATTGTGCTATACACCTGAAACTAACACATGGTAAATCAAATATACTTCAAAAAAATTAAAACAACAAAAAATAGTCATTTTTAGTATATTCACAGATATGGACAACCACCACCACCATCAATTTTAGACGTTTCCTTCACCCCAGAAAGAAACCTCAGGAGGATTTTTGGAAGATGGTGGAGTACAAAACAGCAGCAATCTGTCTGTCTCCCATCTGGACAACATTGCAGTGGCAGGCTCTGTCTGACACAGCTATTTTGGAACTCTGGAGTCTATTGAAGACTCATTCAGGGGAAAGCTTGGATGGTAAACTGTAGTTAATTTTAGCTAAAAGCGTGACTCTCTTATTACTCTATTTGGAGATTAAATATGGTTTAAAGAGATGCATAAGCACAAGTTGACATAGACTGTGGCAGCTTTGTAATGATTTGACTCAGATTAGAACTACACTTCCCAGAATTCCTTTTTCAGCCACAGGAGAGATTCTTATGGGAGATTTAAGGACGCGGTGGAGAGAGGGGAAGTAGCCGCCATTTAGCAGCTCCTAATGCTATCTCTTTTCTGCTGGCTCACTTCTTTAGTCCTGCCACTGCTGCACCTTCCTCTGATCCTCCTTCCTTCTGGGCCAGGTGTGTGTTTTTTTGTTTTTCTTTGTTGGTTTAAAAAATATTTATTTACTTATTTGGCTATGTCAGGTCTTAGCTGTGGTGCATGGCTTCTCTCCAGTTGTGGTGAGGACTCTAGAGTGAGAGGGCTTCCATAGTTGCNCAAGGATATTGGAGTGGGTTGCCATTTCCTTCTCCCAGGGATCTTTCCGACCTAGGAATCGAACCCAGGCCTCCTGCATTGCAAGCAGATTCTTTACCAACTGAGCTATGAGTGAAGCCCCTGCATGCGTAATAGGGTTCTTTAACACTAGTGCCGTCTGGGAAGCCCTGAGTCCTCCAGGCAGATGTCTATTCAACTGTAGGGGATAACTTTTGTATTCCCCCTGCCCAACAACCATTCTCTCCTCTTTGGGTAACAGCACCCATGTTTTCCTTTGGGGAATCCTTACCCACGTGTTCAGCTCCTACGGTTTTGTGTATAACCCTCTTTCCCACCTCCAGGAATGGACATACGCCCTGTGCCCAGCCAGTTGTACCTTGGGCCATTGTCATTGTTTCTGAGATGGGTGTCTTTATGCTGCACAAATGAGGCAATTCTGGGGCCTTTGCTGTTGTTTTGTCTGGGTTCCTCAGCTGGTGGGAGCTGATCCTGAAATTGCCAAGGGCCACTGTTTCTCCCAGCCAGGAGGAATCAGTCTGAGGAGGTCAACACAGAGTCACAGTGAGCAGGGAAAAGGAATAGAGACACACTTCTAGTGTGGGCCTCCGAGCACCTGGATCCAACTATATCTGAAGTCAAACACATCTGGACTTTTTAGTGTACCGGTAAGTTCCATCTCCTTTGTTGTTATTTTGTTTAAGTCTATTTGAAAGTAGGGTTCTGATGCTGGCAACAGGGTCAAAACTAATAAATTAATCTCTCAGTAAAAGAACTTGTTTAAGCCTGCCTCATATCTAAGATGTATCATTTGAGGGGAAAGTAGGAGAAGGCAACGGCACCCCACTCCAGTACTCTTGCCTGGAAAATCCCATGGGCGGAGGAGCCTGGTAGATTACAGTCCATGGGGTCAGGAAGAGTCAGACAGGACTGAGCGACTTCACTTTCACTTTTCACTTTCATGCGTTGGAGAAGGAAATGGCAACCCACTCCAGTGTTCTTGCCTGGAGAATCCCAGGGACGGGGGAGCCTGGTGGGCTGCCATCTATGGGGTTGCACAGAGTCCGACACGACTGAAGTGACTTAGCAGCAGCAGCAGCAGCAGCAGGGAGGTTGGAGATTCCACTAACGGTGGCAGCTAACTTTATTGAGCATTTATTATGTGCCAGATAATATACTACATGTATTATCTCTTATAATCCTCAGAACAACCCTATGAGGTGGGTACCAAGATGGCCCCCGTGTTTTATTAATAGATGTGGTGTGGAGAGCTTAGGCAATCACCTCAAGCTTACACACTAAGTAAGAAGCATCAGCTGGAAACCAATGCCCATAACATCTTGACAACAGTGACTGAGAGGTCTGCTCACGTGTGGCAAAAGTCACATCCCCTGATTCACTGGTACAGGTTAGCCAAGAGCAATGCCTTACGAGGCAGAATGGGAGGAGTCCTGCCTCTGGCTGGTCAAGGAAGACCGTCTCAATTCTGGTTGGAAGCAGCGTCCTTATACTGCCGTCTGACGGTCCTCACTCTGCCCTCTCTGGTCACAGGCCAGCTGGCCCCATGTCTACCACACCAGGTGCTCTACCGTACCACCGGCTCCCGGAAAGTGCTTTTCCTTGCATTCTTTGTCTAGTTAAATCTCACAGTCCTTCAAGTCTCTGATCAAATTTCATGACTCCAGGGAAGACTTTTTGGAGCCCCCGTGTGTATGCTTTCATGAATTCCTAAACTTTTCCTTTCCTAGCATTTATCATGTTTATTTTTGTCCTTGTTTCTGTAAACCACACTCCTCACACCACCTTCTGCAGGACATAAGCACTGGCTGTGTGGGCACCAGGTCTTGGTCACTGCTGACCCCCAGCGTGCTCCTGACTGTTTAACAATGGGATCTGGGGCAAAATTGAGGGGTGTGAGTACTGACTGATAGCATTTGCTGATTTCCACAGTGTAAAATATCCCACCATGGACAATTTCAAGCCACCAATGTGATTTCAACCAAAATTCCCACAAAATTCACCAATCAATGCTTGCCAGCTGCTAGGAGNGACTGAGCGACTTCACTTTCACTTTTCACTTTCATGCATTGGAGAAGGAAATGGCAACCCACTCCAGTGTTCTTGCCTGGAGAATCCCAGGGACGGGGGAGCCTGGTGGGCTGCCATCTATGGGGTTGCACAGAGTCCGACACGACTGAAGTGACTTAGCAGCAGCAGCAGCAGCAGCAGGGAGGTTGGAGATTCCACTAACGGTGGCAGCTAACTTTATTGAGCATTTATTATGTGCCAGATAATATACTACATGTATTATCTCTTATAATCCTCAGAACAACCCTATGAGGTGGGTACCAAGATGGCCCCCGTGTTTTATTAATAGATGTGGTGTGGAGAGCTTAGGCAATCACCTCAAGCTTACACACTAAGTAAGAAGCATCAGCTGGAAACCAATGCCCATAACATCTTGACAACAGTGACTGAGAGGTCTGCTCACGTGTGGCAAAAGTCACATCCCCTGATTCACTGGTACAGGTTAGCCAAGAGCAATGCCTTACGAGGCAGAATGGGAGGAGTCCTGCCTCTGGCTGGTCAAGGAAGACCGTCTCAATTCTGGTTGGAAGCAGCGTCCTTATACTGCCGTCTGACGGTCCTCACTCTGCCCTCTCTGGTCACAGGCCAGCTGGCCCCATGTCTACCACACCAGGTGCTCTACCGTACCACCGGCTCCCGGAAAGTGCTTTTCCTTGCATTCTTTGTCTAGTTAAATCTCACAGTCCTTCAAGTCTCTGATCAAATTTCATGACTCCAGGGAAGACTTTTTGGAGCCCCCGTGTGTATGCTTTCATGAATTCCTAAACTTTTCCTTTCCTAGCATTTATCATGTTTATTTTTGTCCTTGTTTCTGTAAACCACACTCCTCACACCACCTTCTGCAGGACATAAGCACTGGCTGTGTGGGCACCAGGTCTTGGTCACTGCTGACCCCCAGCGTGCTCCTGACTGTTTAACAATGGGATCTGGGGCAAAATTGAGGGGTGTGAGTACTGACTGATAGCATTTGCTGATTTCCACAGTGTAAAATATCCCACCATGGACAATTTCAAGCCACCAATGTGATTTCAACCAAAATTCCCACAAAATTCACCAATCAATGCTTGCCAGCTGCTAGGAGAGAGCTCCAGCACACCACTGTAGCCAACATCCCGGCTCCCAGCTCAGATTTGTTGAATGAGTGAAAGAATTAATGAATTAGTCCCACAGAATTAGTTTTCCCTCTCTGTGCCTATCCATGGCACACTCTCCATCTGTCAGATTTTTTTTTTTAAGCAGACTAGAATGTTTTCATTAAGCACAATGTATTCAGTATAAAATAAACTTGTATACAGAATAGAAACAGACCCACAAACATAGAAAACAAACTTACAGCTACCAAAGGGGGAAAGTGGGGACGGATAGATTAGGACTTTGGGATTAACATATATACACTACTATATATAAAGGAACCAGAGATCAAACTGTCAACATCCATTGGATCATCAAAAAAGCAAGAGAGTTCCAGAGAAACATCTACTTCTGTTTTATTGACTACGCGAAAGCCTTTGACTGTGTGGATCACAACAAACTGTGGAAAATTCTTAAAGAGATGGAAGTATTAGACCACCTGACAAGCCTTCTGAGAAATCTGTATGCAGGTCAGGAAGCAACAGTTAGAACTGGACATGGAACACCAGACTGGTTTCAAATAGGAAAAGGAGTACATCAAGGCTGTATATTGTCACCCTGCTTATTTACTTATATGCAGAATACATCATGTGAAATGGTGGGCTGGATGAAGCACAAGCTGGGATCAAGATTGCCAGGAGAAATATCAATAACCTCAGATATGCAGATGACACCACCCTTATGGTAGAAAGCAAAGAAGAACTAAAAAGTCACTTGACGAAAGTGAAAGAAAGAAGACAGTGAGGAAGTTGGCTTAAAACTCAACATTCAGAAAACTAAGATCATGACACCCAGTCCAATCACTTCATGGCAAATAAATGGAGAAACAATGGAAACAGTGAGAGACTATTTTTTTGGGCTCCAAACTCACTGCAGATGGTGATTGCAACCATGAAATTAAAAGACACTTACTCCTTGGAAGAAAAGTTATAACCAACCTAGACAGCGTATTAAAAAGCAGAGACATTACTTTGCCAACAAAGATCCTTCTAGTTAAAATTACGGTTTTTTCAGTAGTCATGTATGGATGTGAGAGTTGGACTATAAAGAAAGCTGAGCGCTGAAGAATTGATGCTTTTGAACTGTGGTGTTAGAGAAGACTCTTGAGAGTCGCTTGGACTGCAAGGAAATCAGTCCTGAATATTCCCTGGAAGGACTGATGCTGAATACTTTGACCATCTGATGCAAAGAACTGACTCGCTAGAAAAGCCCCTGATGCTGGGAAAGATTGAAGGCAGGAGGAAAAGGAGACAACAGAGGATGAGATGGTTGGATGGCATCACTGACTCAATGCACATGAGTTTGAGTAAACTCTGGGAGATGGCGATGGACAGGGAAGTCAAGCATGTGGCAGTCCATGGGGTCACAAAGAGATGGACACGACCTAGCGACTGAACTGAACTGATATATAAAATAGATAACCAACAAGGACCTACTCTAGCACGGGGAACTATACTCAATGTTTCCTTATACAGGAACAGAATCTGAAAAAACTAGTTATTTATGTATGTATAACTGAATCACTTTGCTGTATACCTGAAACAAACACAACATTGTAAATCAAGTATGTTTCAATTAAAAAATTAAAATACAAAAAAATGTATTTGATATGAAAGAATATTGTTTGGGTCCAACCGCTCCACTTTTGCCTGGTGTAAATTCTGAAGGAGATCAGCCCTGGGATTTCTTTGGAAGGAATGATGCTAAAGCTGAAACTTCAGTACTTTGGCCACCTCATGAGAAGAGTTGACTCATTGGAAAGACTCTGATGCTGGGAGGGATTGGGGGCAGGAGGAGAAGGGGATGACAGAGGATGAGATGGCTGGATGGCATCACTGACTTGGTGGACGTGAGTCTGAGTGAACTCCAGGAGTTGGTGATGGACAGGGAGGCCTGGCATGCTGCGATTCATGGGGTCGCAAAGAGTCGGACATGACTGAGCGACTGAACTGAAGCTATCCTTTCTTGCATGTAATTAGAGCTTTGCAAACTGTGGATAGTGACTCGTTAATGGCTCACAGGATCCATTTAGAAGGTCATAAGAAACACAAAAAAAAAAAAAAAGAAGCCAAGTAGAAGGGAAGAGAAATTTCAAAGTATCAGTGTTTGTCAGGAAGTGTTATTTTGGGAGACTTTTGCTGTGAGCCTGTGTTCATTCTGAGTTATGATATAAAGTGACTTTCTTAGAGTCAAGAAAGTTTGGAAATCACTGTGGTTGACAGCAATTTTAGGTTCACAGCAAAACTGAACAGAAAGTAGAGCAAGTTCTCATTTACTCCATCTCCCCACAGAGGCACAACCTCCTCATTATCAGCATCTCCCACCACAGAGGTCCATTTGTTACAATTGATGAACCTACATTAATGCATCATAATCACCCAAGTGCCTGGTTTACATTAACAGTTCAGTCCTTGTGTTGCATGTTCTGTGGGTTTGAGCAAATGTATAATGACATGTGCACTTCCCAGGTGGTGCTAGTGGTAAAGAACCCATCTGCCAATGCAGGAGACGTAAGAGATGCGGGTTTGATTCCTGGGTTGGGAAGATCCCCTGGAGGGAGGCATGGCACCCGCTCCTGTATTCTTGCCTGGAGACTCCCATGGACAGAGGAGCGTGACAGGTTACAGTTCATAGGGTCGCAAAGAATCAGACATAACAAAAGTGACTTAGCACGCACACATAATGACACATATCCATTGTTGTACTATCATACAGAATATTGGGTTGGCCAAAAAATTCATTTGGGTTTTCTTGGCCTAATCTTGGCCAGTCTCATTACCCTAATATCCTCTATATGCTATTTATCCCCCCCCTTACCTCTCATCACTGGCAATCACTGCTCTTTTTACTGTCTCCATCGTGTGCCTTTTCCAAATGTCATAGTCAGAATCATACAATATGTTGCCTTTCAGATTGGCATCTTTCACTTAGAAATATGCCTTTAAGTTTCATCCTTGCCTTTCCATGGTTTGATATCTTTTACTGCTACATAATATTCATTGTCGGCATGTACCACAGCTTGCTAATCCATTCATCTACCAAAGGACATCTCGGTTGCTTCCAACTTTTGGCAATTATGAATAAAGCTGCAATAAACATCCATGTGGCTTCCCAGGTGACTCAGTGGGTAAAGAATCTGCCTGCAATGCAGAAGATGCAGGTAGATGTAAGTTCAATCCCCAGATCGGGAAGATCTCCTGGAGGTGGGCATGGCAACCCACTCCAGTACTCTTGCCTGGAGAATCCCATGGACAGAGTAGCTTGGTGGGCTACAGTCCACAGAGTCGCAAAGAGTTGGACACGAATGAAGTGACTTAGCACGCACAGCATGCAAACATCCATGTATAGGATTTTGTGTGGACATAAGTTTTCAACTTTTTTGGGTAAATCCTAAGGGGTACAGTTACTGGATTACATGGTGATGGTATGTTTAATTTTACATTGACAAGCTGTCTTCCAAAATGCATTCCCACCAGCAACGAATGAGTGCTCCTGTGCGCTCAGTCGTGTCTGACTCTTTGTGACCCCCTGGATTGTAGCCCGCCAGGATCCTCTATGAGATTTTCCAGGCAAGAATACTGGAGCGGGTTGCCATTTCCTTCTCTAGGGGATCTTCCTGACCCAGGGATCAAACCCAAGTCTCCTGTGTCTCTTGCATTGCAGGAAAATTCTTTACTGCTGAGTCATCAAGGAAGCCCATTAGGAGCGCCTCACTTTCGTTTCAATTCACATTTCCCTAATGACGTGTGATGCGGAGCGTGTTTTCACATGTTTATTTGCCATCTGTGTGTTTTCTTTGTCTTTCAGGTCTTTTGCCCATTTCAAAATCAGAAAGCAATGTTTTTTCATTTAATAGTTTTGTTTTCCATGTCCTTACTTGCAAATTTTTTTTTCAAAAGTAAGAACACTGTGTCAGACTTGTCGGACCTCATATTTTTGTTACATATTTTTAACAGTTTGTGGTGTGGGGGAGGAACCCATCAATGTCTTTAAAAAAAAAAACAAAAAACACCTGGCCTTCCCAAGTTATCTCCAATCCCCCAGGGACCTAAGGGTTAAGTCCACTTAGCTCTGAGTGATAGAGAGAGGTATTGGAGGCTGGGGAACTTCCAGTCCTCCTCCCCACCCCTACTTCCAATCCCCTTGGCTGTGAGTGAGAACCTTTCCAATCCAGCTGCCCTCACCCGGTGACAACCTGGGCAAACAAGAGAGCTGGGATAGATACTTGATGTCCCTATCCTCCCTACATTCATGGGACAGCCCCGCATTGATTCTTGAAAGCTGAAGTAAGGGGTGGAGAAAGATTGGAGGTGAAGGTCATTGCTAAAGTCACATGTCCCATCAAGAAACTCTTCTCCAGATTATAGTTGTGTGCGTGTGTGCTGAAACGCTTCAGTCGTGTCTGGCGCTTTGCAACCCCACGTACTGTAGCCTGCCAGGCTCCTCTGTCCATGGGATTCTCCAGGCAAGAATATGGCAGTGGATTGCCTTGTTCTCCTCCAGGATATCTTCCAGGATCGAACCTGTGTCTCCTGCATCTCTTGAAGTGCAGGCAGATTTTTTACTACTGAACCACCAGGGAAGATTATAGTTGGTAGAACAAATTACATCCTCCATCACTTTCCTTTTGCTGCCTAGAGTGCTGCACTAACTTGTCTGCATGAACTCATTAACCTGAATAGCTCTGTGTGTGTGTGTGTGTGTGTGTGTGTGTGTGTAGGGGGGTGGGGAGTGGAGGACCGTGGTGGTGCTTCAGTGAGCCCCACGTTTACAATGAGAAAATGATCCTAGTGTGAGGTGGTTACTTCAAGAGGGTCACACAGTCTGGAAGCCCCAGTTGTGGCTAGAATCTGCCCGACTCCCTCCCAAAGGCATAATAACAAACCTGAGCTGCTAATAATGATAACAACACAGAGGCTCACTTGTGGGGGGCCTACTTTGAGCCAGGCTGCACATGCTCTGTGTGCTTCATAGAGGCTGTCAGAGGTCATGTCTATTGCTGTGCCCGTTTCACAGTGGAGGAAGCCGAGGTGCAGAGAGGGCACTAGCACGCTAAGGAGAGCAGACAGGGAGCGCAGAGATGTTCGTCCCCGGCAAGGGGGGTTCCGAGGTGCTGGATCCTGAGTGCTTGGAGCACCTACTGTGGGCCAGGGCACGGGCTGACAGCTGGGACTGTGACAGGCTCACAAACAGGACAGCTTCCAAGAAAGAAAATAAAGTAGCTCGGTGGGATTGGGAAGGGGCTGTGGGAGCAGAGGACGGGTGATTCGCTTGGGGTGGTCCAGGTGGGCGGCTCTGAGATGGGCACACGTGGCTGAGACCTGAGAGCTAAGAAGGAGCTAGCCTCACAAAGTGCTTGTGGAAGAATGTTCCAGGCAGTGGTGACAGCAGGCACAAAGACCAGAGGTGAGAACAAGCTTGGTCTGTTTAAGGAACAGAAAAGAGGAAGTGATGCTGTGGGAGAGTGAGGCGAGGGGAAGCTTTGCACAGGGAGAGGCGTTCGGAGCAGCTGCAGGAGCCTCAGGAGTAGAGGCAGGAGAGTGAGATGTCGTCTCTAAGGTGAGGTCCACTCTCTGCCCCTCCTCCTGGCTCTTGGGGAGTCCAAACACCCCTTCGCCTCCTCATTGCAGGCAACATCTGCATGCCCCACCTCCCCTCAGAAGCAGCCCAACTTAAGGTCCTTCCTCACTACTGATTTTGGATGCATGGGGCAGTAAGCTGCAGCTTGCAGCAGCCAGCTGCAGCTGGAAGCAAGGTCTTTGTTTCCCAGACCGGGAGTCCTAACCACTGGACTATAGGAGCCAGCAGTTAGGGCTAGAGTCTCTGGTCTTGCCTGCCTAGTCAAGATTAAATTTAGACGAGGAGGCAGAAGGCAAAGAGTAAAGCAAAAAGTTTATTGAAAAGAAAAATACATGCAAAAAGGCACAGAGAGTCATACCGTTGGGAACTTCATATCCTTTATCAAGGGGCTTCATCTTCCCTCAGGCCAATCACCTTCCTTTGTCCTCCTCCTGGTTAATTTGTCTCAGGACCCTCCCCTGGGGTGCACGTGCATACCTTAGCCAAAATGGAACTCGAAGTGAAGGCTTCTGGGAGAAGTAAGACTCATTATAGCCTGGAATTATCCTCTGATTTTTGACTCCTAGGAGCCTTTCTGCCTGTGTGTAGTGTCTCCATTATCAGAGGGGGTTTTTTCCTTTCTTTGTCCTTGCCATGATTATTCCCTTGAGGTAAAAGACAAAGACTGGCTATTTACCCTGTTTTTGTTGGCTGTACATTCCTCCACTGGAGCCTACCTATCTCTTATCTCAAGAAATGCAAGCAGAAGGGTGGCTGATTGTAAATTTCCAACCTGAAGCCCACATATCTCCTACCTCACTGTAAGGGCTCGTGGGTTCCTTCTGAGCAGAAAGATGGGCTCTCATATACAGTCCCCACCTATAGGCTTCCATCCATACATCCATTCATTCATATATTTATCCACTCATCCATCAAATGTTGATTTCCCTCTGGTTGTCTGCCCTTGGAGGTCTCTTCCTCTCAAACACTTTCTTTTATCCCACAGGGTTCTGCTTCCAACATGGGCTTTTCCACAATGCCTTCCCTGACCACCGCCAGCTAATTTAGCCCCTTATCACCCTGTTAGCAACTAAACTGCTCTTCATGATAAAACAGGATGGTTTGGTGCCTCCAATTGCTGACTTTCTCTCTATATAAGAGATAAGTTAGCCTCATGGGCATTAATTCCCACATCTCATCTCCTTTTGGGAACCATCCTTCTGTTCTCTTTGTGTGATCTGGATGGGGCCAACCTCACGCCCCAGCTTCAGAAATGAGCACATCATCCAAATAAAGCCACTGCGAGACAGCTGTAGGACTTCTGTCAGAGCTGCTCAGAAAGCTGAGTTTTTGTTCTGACTTGGTTACTTATCTGGTAAGCTGTAAGGTTGCAACTGCTGGGGGAGGAAAGGACCTGCCTGAAAATGAAATCAATATTGGGGAACATGGAGGTGAGAGAAGGAGAAAGACACAGTCCTGAACCTACAGGCACCTGGATTCAGCCATGCCTGAAATCCAATCCCCCTTGGACTTCTCCATTCTAAGAATCAGTAAGGTCTCTTTGTGCTTAATCTAGTTACTTGCAACAGAAAGTCTGATTGATAATAAAGCCTCAAAGATATGCAGACAGTCAAGTTTAGGTACTTTCCCCTTGAGAGATGTGGGCAAGTACTTCCTTTACTCCTAAGCCACTCCTTCTTTAGAGGCTCCTATATTTTGAGGCCCGAATGTTTGAAGTTCACTCAACCAGAGGGAGAAAAGAAGAATCAAAGTGTCAGGCCAGAAGCGGGACAACCCTAGGAGCAACCAGCTGCAGGAACTGGGAATCTGCATTACTGATATGCAAATCTATTTTCCCTTCTTCTTCTTTGTAGGCAGAGCCCTGATTTTATTAGCTTGTCTATTAGCACTGTCCATGCATTCAGAAAAATCAGTCTAAGCTTGTCGTGGTGCTTGTCTAAACAAAGTTAGAGATTGGTTCTGAAAGGGGCTGCTACTGCTGCTAAGTCACTTCAGTGTCTGACTCTGTGTGATCCCTACCGCCCAAGATAATATGAGGGGAAGTCGGCTGGGGAGTGGTTCGTGGAAGATTTCTGGGATAAACTGTGCTTCTCTTAAAAAAAATAACACAGGGAAAACTTCCTTTTTCAGCCTCCCACAGAAAATAGGGCAATGTGAGGAGGCATTAATTGCCATGGGATTTGATTCTTCTAAACACTTAGACTAAAGCAAAATCATAAGAGAGTCTGTGTTTTGTTTTTCCCCTCCAACCATGTGAGATAAGAGGGGGGTGGTAATAACATTCTTCTGGTTTAACAAAGAAAAAACTCACAAATATTTATCCTTTTCAGAATCTACATGCCAATTTAAGTATTATTCTCAGGGAAATAAATTATTAAGTAAGACAACAAATCAGAATTACAGATTTTGGAAGGTTCAAGTTTTCTTTCATGATATGTATTAATTGTCTCTGAAGTTCATATGGCCTACAAAGAATATTTTCATGAGGAGTTTAATGATGCTGAGGAGGGTCTGATTTTCTCACTTCAAAGAAAGTACCTTTTCCACTCAGAAGAG
This sequence comes from Neotragus pygmaeus, assembly GCA_006410875.1. Lineage (NCBI taxonomy): Eukaryota > Metazoa > Chordata > Mammalia > Artiodactyla > Bovidae > Neotragus > Neotragus pygmaeus. The sequence goes on from SJYV01043744.1 coordinate 322,915, forward strand.
CTAAGATCCTCAAAACCAAGGTCAAGAATTCCACTGGTTAGTATCAAGAGCAACACCAGAGAGGCTAGACACTTCAAGTATGTGAAGAAAGCAGGCAGAGTAGGATTTTAGCAAAATGAAGTGTGAAATTGTAATGTTTTGCATCTATCAGAAATAATGGCTGGAATCATGGCAGCCATATTGCCCCCTCAAGGGATGACATTGCCAACATGCCAGGAAATCCTAGTCCACGAGGATACCATTCAACTCATGCACTGACCTCTGTAGAGCCTCCCTACCTTATGGAACTAGTGTTTTGTCAAATAATACAGGCTTTTATTTTTAAGATGTTTGGAACTTGTTCTTCCCTTAGTTTGGCCAATAGCATCTTATGTGATACATCCAGGAGGAGGGGTGCACACAAGACGGCACAGGAACTTAAACACTCAGGGCTCAGGCCACAGCCCTCACCAGATCGGTCCTGGCTGTCAGCACCGCCTCTCCAGTCCCAGGCACTGCTGGTATCATGCTATGGTCTCCATATTCTGTAGAAGGGAACAGTGAATTTCTAGCCACCAACCAGCAGAATTATTAATTAAGGTCACTCCCAGAGCATACATGTATCAACTTTAATAATTTAATAGTTAATGTATAAAAATAACAGAACCATGATTGCTTTAGGGGCTGGAGTTGGGGGGGTGGTAAAAATAAACTTTATGGGATGATGGAAATGTTCTTTATCTGAATAGGGGTTTGTTGGGCTTCCCTGGTACTCAGTTGGTAAAGCATGCACCTGCAATGCAGAAGACCTGGATCCAATCCCTAGGTCGGGAAGATCCTCTGGAGCAGGAAATGGAAACCCACCCCAGTATTTTTGCCTGGACAATCCCATGGACAGATGAGCCTGGCATGAGGTCACAGAGCTGGACACGACTTAGTGACTAAACCACCACCGCTAGTCCACTACCACTATATATCATTACAGTATACGCACTGGTCAAAACTCTGCACGTGTATTTAAAATGTGTGCTTTTCACTTATGCAAAGTTTAGCTCATTTTGAACTGTGAACATTGAACTCTAGTGACTTGAATGCTAAAATGTTTAAGGTTTTAAGAGTACTGTTTTTAAATACTTCATTTTAACTTATTATGCATCAGAGGGGACTTCCCTGGTGGTCCGGTGGCTAAGACTCTGTGCTCCCAACCCCAGGGGCTCCAGTTCCATCTCTGGTCAGGGAACTAGATCCCACAGGCTGAAACTAAGGGTTCACATGCTGCAACTCAAGATCCCGCACGCCTCAACAAAGACGGAAGATCCTGTGTGCCACAACCAAGACCTGGCACAGCCAAATAAACACATCTTTTCAAAATTCACACGGATCAATGAATGAATGAAAGGAAAGACAGGTATGTGTGTGTGCTCAGTCACTCAGTCGTGTCTGACTCTTCGCAACCCCATGGACTGTAGCCTGCCAGGGATCCTCCATGGAATTCTCCAGACAAGAATACTGGAATGGGTAGCCATTCCCTTCTCCAGCAGATCTTCCCAAGCCAGGGATTGAACCCCAGTCTCCTGCATTGCAGGCAGATTCTTTACTGTCTGAGCCACCAGGAAAGCCCAAAGATAGGTATGTGATGAGGCAGACACGGAAAAATGTCAACAAGTGCAAAATCTAGATGATGGATATATGCATATCATGGTAAACTGCGCTTGACTTTTCTGTTGGTTTGAAAGTTTTCATAACTAAATATTGAAGGAAAAGTAAAGGCCTAGGCAACTGGTTCCACTACTGTGGCAGATACCTAAAGCAATCATGGTGCAGACTGGGCAGAATTCCGGTTCTTGCTGGCAATCCAGCTTGCCCTTTTCCCCTGCTACAGTGTCACCCAAGGATACTGTCTTCAGCAGCTGATGACTGTCCATGCCCCTCAGTCTCCAGACCGAGGCAGAGAAAAATTAGGAACCGAAAATCTTTCTTGTTGAGAGTTATGAAAATAACTAACAGAGAAACCAAAAACGATGATGGTGATTATAACAGCAGCAGCCAAGGTCCTGTTCTAAGGACATCACATGGATGGGTTCATTTACTCCTCAAACCACCTTATGAGACTTGTTGTTGTTGTTGTTTAGTCGATAAGTCCCGTCTGACTCTTTTGTGACCCCGTGGACTGTAACCCAGCAGGCTCCTCTGCCCATGGGATTTCCCAATTAAAAATACTAGACTGGGTTGCCATGCCCTTCTCCAGGGGCTCTTCCCAACCCAAGGATTGAACCTGTGTCTCCTGCATTGGCAGGAAGATTCTTTATCATCTGAGCTACCAGGAAAGCCCCTCATGAGGTAAGTTCTGTTATTATTCTCAGCTATGGATTTGGAAGCTGAGGCCCTGGGAGGCTGAGTGGTATCTTCATATCAGAAAAGGATGGTGGAAATAGAACCCGCATTTTCCAGGGCAGGAAGTCGACAGACAATGGCTTTGTGGGTAACACCGAGTCAAAAACCAGGGGCAGAAACATCTTGTTAAAAGATGTGGAATCTGTGACAGAGGAGGAACTGCAGAATCTGTGACTACTGCCTCTGGAGGGAGGAAGAGGTGTGAGGAGGAGACAGGGGTGGGGGTGGGGACCATGGCAACATCATCATGGGCCGGCAGGAAGTGAGACCGGAAGTCGTGAATCTCTGAACCTGGCAGCCTCCACTTCTGTGATCCCAAGTGATTGTACCGATGGTATCTGGGAAAAGGGGGCAACAACATGAGAGCTGATGATGGAGCTTTGGAGGCCCCCACTGGAAGCTGGACAGTCTGCTAGTAGGGAAGACTCAGCCTGGAAGTGTGAGGCCAGGAGCAGTCCACGGGAGCAAGCCCATAGGGCTTTGACTGGTGTCCTGCCTAAAGCTCTCCAAAGCCAGAATTGAATGACACCAGCATCAGCAATGGCACCCCACTCCAGGACTCTTGCCTGGCAAATCCCATGGACGGAGGAGCCTGGTGGGCTGCAGTCCATGGGGCCGCTAAGAGTTGGACACAACTGAGCGACTTCACTTTCACTTTTCACTTTCATGCACTGGAGAAGGAAATGGCAACGCACTCCAGTATTCTTGCCTGGAGAATCCCAGGGACGGGGGAGCCTGGTGGCTTCCGTCTCTGGGGTCGCACAGAGTCAGACACGACTGAAGCGACTTAGCAGCAGCAGCAGCTACCACAACAAACACTGATGAAAGGTGTGTTGGGCCAGACACTGTTCTAGGCACTAAACACGTATCGGTTCATTCGATCCTTCCAACAACAAGGGGGAAACTGAGGCACAGAGCAGCAACACCTGTCCCTCAAAAAGTCATCACACCGGGAACGCCTCTGTGAACCTCTTGCCACAAAAGATCACTACAGAGTAAGAATAAACCAAACATCAGATTTCCCCAAAGGTGGACGCTTTCTTGATTCATTTCCGGTGCCCTTGCTTTCATTTCAACCACAGTGACCAGATCATCGTCCGGGCAGGGTGCTGAGAGCGTCAGTGGCAGGAAGGTGTGTGTGTGTTGTGTCAGTTGCTCAGTCTTGTCTGACTCTTTGTGACCCCACGGAGTGTAGCCTGCCAGGCTCCTGTATCCATGGGATTTCCCAGGAGAGAATTCTGGAGTTGGTTGCCATTTCCTTCTCCAGGGGCTCCTCCTGACCTAGGGATCAAACTCACAGCTTTTGTGTCTCCTGCATTGCCGGCAGATTCTTTACCACTAGCACCACCTGGGAAGCCCGAGGAAGGTGGTAAATTCTAACTGCATCAGGAGACATAGTCTGGGGGAGCCACCTTGGCGTTCTAATCGATGTGGGTGGATTACTCTGATATGTGCCTTGGGGCTACCAATAGCATTTATTAGAGAGTTGGCTGAGGCTGGGTGAGTCTCCATCTGTGGATGGCTGAGGGCATCCCATCCCTCTCTAATGTTCCCTGTTGTGTTATGATGATTACCTTAATAAAAAGACATAAACAAGAAAGAGGCAAATATTTTAACATCAAAGAGAAAGGAAGAGTGTGGGGAGGAAAGGGTGGGTGAGGAAAGATGACAGTAGGAGGTGGTAAAATGTTTCAAAGATTCCCACGAAAAACTGAGAAAAGACTTTTGTCCTCAAAGGAACTGTTGGCAGGATCCTGACCAGGCAGCCCAGATGATGCGTTGGGTGGGCTGAGTCCTCCTAGATTCTACTCCCAGCCCTGTCCCAGCAATGGGGAATGAGAGTGCCTCGGTTTCCCCAGGTGGTGATGAGAACGAATGAGCCCACGTGGCAAGGCGCACTAGCTGTCTGTGTTAACTGGTGGGGGCGCTCGTCTGCGTTCTGCCTGTGGGATGTTACTACGCTTACCCAGTTTCTCAGTTGGCAGGCAAGTAGAAAGGGTATAAATAGTCACCTCTCGGTTTCTCATCAATGCATTAAATGTGACTTGGCATCCTGCCCAGCCTCCCTCCTGGGGCAGTTGGTGGGCAAGGGCTGTTTTGCAGAGGTCTAGCGGGTGTCCAACCCCCAGCTGCCCTGTGACACACCAGGTGTTATCCCTCTCACCCCATGCCTGCCTTGGCACCAGCTCACACGGCCTCTCCGGGCCACTGCCTGTTTGTCTGGACTCGGCCGTCCAGCCCCAGCCTGCATTAGGTCAGTCTGTTCACAAACGGGTTCTGGGAAGGCTGTGCTCCTCACTCAGCAGGAGTGGTGGGCCCTCCCCACCTGTGTGGCCGTGGAGGCCGAGCAGAGAACCTGAACTTACACTCTCATCTGTCAGAAACAAAGTGGCACTGAGCCTGCTCTTGCCAGAGTGTGTGGAAGAAAGCCAGCGAAGGTGACGGCTTCAAAGCAAACCTGCATCTCAGAACATGATACCAAATGCTCAGGTTTCAATGGAAAATCAAGAAACAGGAATATCTCAAATGGAATGAAAACAAACAAACAAAAAAAAGCAATCCATAGATGCCAACACTGGGATGACAGACATGTTAGAATTATTTGCAAAGATTTTTAAGGGGTCATGATTTCCAAGAGCAATTATGAACATACTTGAAAAAAAAAATAGAAAGCCTTACCAAAGAAACAAGAAATTTCAGCAGAGAAACAGAAGACATAAAGAAGAAACAAATGGAAATTCTAAGGCTGAAAACACCACACTGGAAACAAAAATCTCAATGGATGGATTTCCCAGCAGAATCNATCGAGTTCCCAAAGGCTGAGCTCTCCCCTGGCTCTGGAGTGGGATCCTAAAGGCAGCAGATACAGATTCTGAACCCGTCTCTGGGTTCAAGTCTCATTTTGCCCCACATGTGACCCAACACTCATCGCCTATCTTTTCATTGCCTCAATTTTCCCATCTGTAAAATGGAGATAATAACTGTGCCTACTCCATATGGTTGCTGGAAGGATTAAACGGATATTATTATTATTATTATCATATTCTGATGTTCCAGACAGTGTCAGAGTGCATGTGTGCTAAGTCACTTCAGTCATGTCCAACTCTATGCGACCCTATGGACTGTAGCTCATCAGGCTCCTCTGTCCAAGGCACTCTCCAGGCAAGACTACTGGAGTGGGTTGCTGTGCCCTCCTCCAGGGAATCTTCCCAACCAGGGCTTGAACCCACGTCTCTTATGTCGACCTGCATTGGCAGGCAGGTTCTTTACTGCTAGCGCCACCTGGGAAGCCCTAGTGTCAGAATACCTGCTGTGAATAGGGTTGGCTATTTCCCACCAGACTCACTCAATCGGTAAAGAATCTGTCTGCAATGCAGGAGACTTGGGTTCAGTTCCTGGGTCGAGAAGATTCCCCTGGAGAAGGAAACGGCAACCCACTGCAGTGTTCTTGCCTGGAGAATCCCATGGAAGAGGAGCCTGGCAGGTTATAGTCCATGGGGTCCCAAGCGTCAGACACGACTGAGTGACTAACACTTTCACTTTTTTTTTTTCACCAGACTGGGTAAGTCATTAAGAGCAAAACCTCTGGCGCCACCCTGGCTGGGTTCAACCCCCAGCCCCAGCATTCATCACTTGTGTATTGCCGATTACCTTTACCATTGTTCATTTGTTTCAGGCAGTGCTGGGTCTTTGTCGCTCCTTGGCTTTTTTCTCTTTGCAGCAGAGGGGGCTTACTCCAGGTGCAGTGTGTGGGCGTCTCGCTGCAGCGGCTTCTTTCATTGCAGAGCCCAGGCCCGAGGACACACAGGCTCAGTAGCTGTGGCTCCAGGGTTCTAGAGCACAGGCTCAATAGTTGTGGTGCACAAGTTTAGTGCATGTGCAATCTTCCCAGATCAGGGATTGAACCCATGTCTCCTGCATTGGTGGGCGGATTCTTTACCGCTGAGCCACCACGGAAGCTCCCCTATGTACCCTTAGATATGGAGCTTAACCTCTCTGTGCCTCAGTTCCCTCATCTGTAAAATGGGGATGATGATTATGCCTTGTAGAGTATGGTGAGGAGTGATAAATTAGACTTGCCAAGTTCTTAGAACGCTGTCTGGCACACAGTGAGTGCTCCGTTGTTGCTGTTCTTACTGGAGGTCTCCTCTCTTTCCATTGGGGTGGCTGAGCTGCTGTGATATGATCCTGCAGCAGCCCTCATCTCTTCTAAGGAAGCATTGCTTGAGGATTAAGGCAACACAGAAAAAGGGTGGAGCAGAGAGACGAAGGAAGATGGTACTGGAGAACATTTTTGGAGCACCTGGATCTAACTGTGCCTGAAGCAAGATCTGCCCCTGGACTTCTTGATTCCAGTTCAGTTCAGTTCAGTTCAGTCACTCAGTCGTGTCCGACTCTTTGCGACTCCATGAACCGCAGCACGCCAGGCCCCCCTGTCCATCACCAAACCCTGGAGTTTACACAAACTCATGTCCATTGAGTTGGTGATGCCATTTAACCATCTCATCCTCTGTCGTCCCCTTCTTCTCCTGCCTTCAATCTTTCCCAGCATCAGGGGCTTTTCAAATGAGTCAGCTTTTCACATCAGGTGGACAAAATATTGGAGTTTCAGCTTCAACATCAGTCCTTCCAAATGAACACCCAGGACTGATCTCCCTTTGGATGGACTGGTTGGATCTCCTTGCAGTCCAATGGACTCTCAGGAGTCTTCTCCAACACCACAGTTGAAAAGCATTAAGTCTTCTGCACTCAGCTTTCTTTATAGTCCAACTCTCATATCCATACATGACCACAGGAAAAACCATAGCCCTGACTAGATGGACCTTTGTTGACAAAGTAATGTCTCTGCTTTTTAATATGCTGTCTAAGTTGGTCATAACTTTCCTTCCAAGGAGTAAGCGTCTTTTAGTTTCATGGCTGCAATCACCATCTGCAGTGATTTTGGANCTTGTCTTTAACAAATTGCAATAGGAAAAGGAAAAGGTAGAAAGAGGACAGCTAAAAGTGGAATATGGGGCATGTTGAGTCTTACACTGCACTTGGAGGTGTGGGAAGGAGTGGTATTTTTCCTGCTAGGTGACGGAAGTTTCTCCTTGTCCAGCGGGCTACATGGAGAGTGGCTGCTACTCTGTGCTCCACCCTATGGGTTGCCCCTCCCCTATGTGTAAGGAGCTCCTGCCGGTATCATCTTCTTCAGTGGACATCAGATCATGTCCCTACAACTACTCAACAACCTCCCATGGCTCCCATCTGAGTACAATGAGTGAAAGTTGCTCAGTCGTGTCTGACTCTTTGTGACCTTATGGACATCTCACTACAAATAAAGTCTAAACCCTGGCCCACAAGCTCTACATGATCTGGCCCCTGGCTACCTCTTTGGTGTCGGTCCTGCTCTCATCAGCTCCATCCACCACGGACATCCACCCAGAGCCCTTATGAATGCTTTCTCTGCTTAGAACTGCTTATGGTAGTAGGCTAAATAGTGTTGCCCCAAAGAGGGTCGCTGCTAACCCGCAGAACCTAGGAATATGTTGCTGACACATTGTAAGGAACTTTGCAGGTGTGACCAAGTTAAGGATCTTGAGATGGGGAGCTAATTTTGGATTATTGGGTGGGCCCAATGTTATCATGGAGTTCTTCTAAGAGGGAAGCACGAGGACTTCCCTGGAGGTCCAGTCGTTAAGAATCCACCTTCCAATGCAGGGGACGTGGTTTTGATCCCTGCTCTGGGAAGACTCCACATGCCTCGGGGCAACTCAGTCTGCACCCTGCAGCCATTGAACCTGCGCACCCTAGAGCCTGTGCTTTGCAACAAAAGAAGCCACTGCAATGAGAAGCCTGTGTCCTGAGACTAGAGAGTAGACTGTGCTCACCGCAACTAGAGAAAGCCTGCTAGCAGCAACCAAGACCAGCCAAAAATAAAATAAATTAAAAAAAAAAAAAGAGGGAAGCAGGAGAGTCAGAGAGAGTCAATCAGAGAGTCAGTGAAAATATAATGCGGTGGGTCTTCCCTGGTGGTCCAGTGGCTAAGACTCTGCCCTTCCAAGGCAGGGAGCCCAGGTTCAATCTCTGCTCAGGAAACTAGATCCTATATGCTTCAGCTAAGACCTGGTGGAGCAGCCAAACAAATAAATAAAACTAAATATTAAAAAAATACAATGTTGCTGGCTTCGAAGTTGGAGGCATAGACAACATGGAGGATGCAAGGAAAAGAATTCTCCCCCTCAAGACTCCAGAAGAACTCAGTTATTGACACCTTGATTTTAGCCAAATAAGACTTAGCAGCAGCAGCGGCAAGACTCATTTTGGACTTCTGACCCAGAACTACAGGATTAAAAATGTGTATTGCTTTAAGCCATTCAGTTCCGTTCAGTTGCTCAGTTGTGTCTGATTCTTTGCGACCCCATGAACCACAGCATGCCAGGCCTCCCTGTTTGTCACCAACTTCCAGAGTTCACCCAAACCCATGTCCATTCAGTCAGTGATGCCATTTAACCATCTCATCCTCTGTTGTCCCCTTCTCCTCCTGCCTTCAATCTTTCCCAGCATCAAGGTCTTTTCAAATGAGTCAGCTCTTCGCATCAGGTGGGCAAAATACTGGCATTTCAGCTTTAATATCAGTCCTTCCAAATGAACNCTCCTCCTGCCTTCAATCTTTCCCAGCATCAAGGTCTTTTCAAATGAGTCAGCTCTTCGCATCAGGTGGGCAAAATACTGGCATTTCAGCTTTAATATCAGTCCTTCCAAATGAACATCCAGGACTGATCTTTAGGATGGACTGGTTGGATCTCCTTGCAGTCCAATGGACTCTCAAGAGTCTCTCCAACACTATAATTCAAAAGCATCAATTCTTCAGCATTCAGCTTTCTTTATAGTCCAACTCTCACATCCATACATGGCTACTGGAAAAACCATAGCCCTGGCTAGACAGACCTNGCAGTCCAATGGACTCTCAAGAGTCTCTCCAACACTATAATTCAAAAGCATCAATTCTTCAGCATTCAGCTTTCTTTATAGTCCAACTCTCACATCCATACATGGCTACTGGAAAAACCATAGCCCTGGCTAGACAGACCTTTGTTGACAAAGTAATGTCTCTGCTTTTTAATATGCTAAGTTGGTCATAACTTTCCTTCCAAGAAGCAAGCATCTTTTAATGTCATGGCTGCAATCACCATCTGCAGTGATTTAAGGCATTAAGCTTGTGGTAATTTGTCACGGCAGCTATAGGAAACTAATGTGCCCTTCCTCCAAATCCCTACTTGCTCAGTTTTTTGTTATTCAGGCTCAATCTGAAATGTCATCTCTTCAGAGAAACTGTCCCTGGCTACTTCAGCTTAGTAAATACTTTTTGAATGAATCATTGAAAACGATTCACTTGACCCTAATCAAGGTTGAAGCAAGAGCTCTCAAATTAACCACCATGGGCTGAATTCAGCCTGCACATGTGTCTTATCTGACTGACACTGTGTTTGAAAANAATACTTTTTGAATGAATCATTGAAAACGATTCACTTGACCCTAATCAAGGTTGAAGCAAGAGCTCTCAAATTAACCACCATGGGCTGAATTCAGCCTGCACATGTGTCTTATCTGACTGACACTGTGTTTGAAAACTTGTTTGAAACAACATTCATCAGTTGGACAGTTTCACTCAAACATCTCAATTTCCAGAATCACATGGGACTTTCAGAAGAACCAGGCCCATCACTCCATGTTAGAGCTCCCACATCACAGCAGCCTCCCAAGGCCTTTCCCCTGACTTGTGTTTTCTGCTTGGCTCAGGGAGTCACTGACTCGGCAATGTTGGTGTCTCTGTTAAGGATTCCCTAAAAGCAAATATGAAAATACTGGGTTGGCCAAAACCTTTGTTCGAGGTTTGGTTTTTTGTTGTTGTTGTTTTTCCATACATTCTTAAAGAAAAATCCGAACAAACTTTTTGCCTAATCCAATAGAGTGCATCAGCAAGGAGACAGAAGATACTATAAAGGACAACCAGATGGAAATGTTAGGACAGAAAAATACAAAAACCAAAGTAAAAGGCTCGTTGGATCGACTGAACAGCAGAATGGAGATGACAGAGAAAGAAAGTGAACTTGAAGACAGATCAGTAGACATTCTCCAACCTAAACAGTAGAGAATACTGGAGGAAAAATAACCAAGTCTCAGGAACCTGTGAGACAACAATAGGTCTAAATTCATGTCTTTGGAGTCCCAGGAGAGAAAAGGGAATGGGGAGCTGAAAAACTGTTTGAAGAATATTTTCTTGGGAAGCAGAGCAGAGGGACAAATGAGGTGTGGTACAGGGTAAGCTGATAAAAAGTGTCCTAATGAGCTGATGCCTTCGAACTGTGGAACTGATGCCTTTGAACTGTGGTGCTGGAAAAGACTCCTGAGAGTTCCTTGGACAACAAGGAGATCAAACCAGTCAATCTTAAGGGAAATCAACCCTGAATACTCATTGGAAAGACTGATGCTGAAGCTTAAAGTCCAGATTTTGATTGTCTGATGCAAACAGCCGACTCACTAGAAAAGTCCTTAATGCTGGGAAAGATTGAGGGCAGAAGGAGAAGAGGGCATCAGACCATGAGATGGCTGGATGGCATCCCCCATGCAGTGGACATGAACTTGGGCAAACTTTGGGAGATGATGAGGGACAAGGAGGCCTGGCGTACTGCAGGCCCTGGGGTCACAAAGAGTCAGACATGACTCAGTAACTGAATAGCAACAAAGGGGCTGGCTGCAGCTGTGCCCCTGGGGTCACTGGGGACCCTCTGAGAGAAGGTGTGGAATGTGCCTCTGAGTTGTAAACCATCTAGGACTGGGAAAGCTGGATGTCTACCCTCCCATTCCCACCCTTCATGAGTAAGGAGTGCTCCTGGGAGCACTGACAGCCAGACTGCCAGCCTGCTCCATGTTTGGCCCAGCAGGCCTCTGAGCAAAGTTAAGCAGCCACTGCTGCGTTCAGGAGCCATCCATGAGACAGCTGGTGCTAGGACTTCACGGTGGGCTGGGGGATACGGCTGCGTGTGCTGTGCTAAGTTGCTTCAATCACACCCTATAGACTGTAGCTTGCCAGGCTCCTCTGTCCATGGAATTCTCCAAGCAAGAATACTGGAGTGGGTTGCATGGCTGGGTGTTATCAGTTGCCTATCGCTGCTTAAAAAATTGCAATACATTTCGTAACTTAAACAGCACCATTTATGATCCCCTCATTTCTGTGGGTCAGGAGTCCAGACACGGCTTGGCCAAGTCCTCTACCCAGTCAAGGTGTTGGTCAGGATGTGTTCTCATCTGGTGGCTCAACTGGAGAAGAATCTACTTTCAAACTCATTCAAGTGTTTGGCAGAAATCATTCCCTTGCAGCCGTGTGCTAGAGACTTTGGCTTTCCGAGAGCTTCACCCTCAAAGGGTGACACTTGCAGTTCCCAGAGGCTGCCCACAGCTCCCTGCCAGGTGGGCTTCCTCAACACAGCTGCTTGCTTCATCGAGCCAGAAAGGCCTCTCCTACTCTATGTGGCTGAGGCAGTCTTCTGTGATATAACCTAATCAAAGGAGCAACACCCAACACCTTCATAATATTCTATTGGTTGGAAGCAAGTCACAGTGAAGGGTGGGTAGTCACACAAAGGCATGGACATTGGGACTCCCTGGGGTCACAGTAGAGCATTGACAGCCTTGTGTGGGTTGTATGAACTTCGGTTCAATGCTGTGCAGACAGGCCTGGGCATCGGACCCATGCTTGGCTTGGGCTGTTTCACTTTCAGCTGCTGTGCAGTGAGCTGCTATGGACACAGGGCACTGCAGGTTTCCTAGGAGCAGGTCTGGGGGGCATCCAGAAGCCTCCTTTCTCTCTCCCATTGCCAGCCCCTTCCCAAGCTCTTTGTGTGACCTCAGGCAGCTTGCTTGAGAGCTCTGGGCTTTAGTGTTCTCAACTACAGAAAAGAGGTTCACAGTGTGGCTCATAGGTGGCTGTGAGGATCATACATTTGCCAAGGCTGTGAGTTCTGACCATGCCAGGCCAGATCCCCCCAAATAACAATAAAAATAATTATTTTTGTTATTCTCTGCCTCTGCTTCCCAGTGGGCCCCCCTTTAGCTTTCCACAAACACTCCCCCTTTCTGGAGGTATCTTTGCCTCCCTGGGTACCATGTGAAGCATTAGGTGTTTCACCAACAGTCTCTGAGGTGTGAGGGGTGAGCACTGCCCTCTTCTTGGGGACAGAAGTTCTGGAAGTTTCAGATCTACCCTGTTGTTGTTTCACAATGGAATATCAGGGCCATGAATTTTACAAGGCATTTGCTGCCATGAAGTTAAAAGACGCTTACTCCTTGGAAGAAAAGTTATGACCAACCTAGAGAGCATATTCAAAAGCAGAGACATTACTTTGCCGACTAAGGTCCATCTAGTCAAGGCTATGGTTTTTCCTGTGGTCATGTATGGATGTGAGAGTTGGACGGTGAAGNATTTCTGGGAACAGCCAGCCAGGCCTGGTGATTGCCATAGGCCAGCGGGGCCAGGCCTAGTGCCTTGTCCCAGCACAGAGGCCTGTCTCTCCTTTCTCGGGGTATCTGAGGGAACTCTCGCCATTGCAAGAATCAGGAAGGGGGTGCTCATCTGCTAACTGGGCCACCACTAACCTCTAACCTGGGGAGATACGATTGAGGCCTGAAGGCCCCAGGAGCCACTGAGATGGTGGGGGAGGCGGGGTGCAAGGAACGGGCAAGGAAATGCAGCAGTCCAGTGCGGATCCGGGGGTTCTGGGGTGACCCACTCCCATCCCCCATCCCTGCCCTTGTCCTTGGGAGAGTGTGATGAGTGAGGTGGCTACACTTTACACACCCAGAGACTCACTCCCCACATGGCTTCATTCCAGCCCTTCCTTCCTCCCTGTGAGGAGCACAAGGCTTTAGCCAGGCCACCTGGGTTTGAACTGGTGTTCTCCCACCCCCACCCCACGGTGACCAGACAGGAAGTCTAGCGTGTTTCCTTACCTGTGGCATGGGGATTGTGAATGAGTTAACAGAGCAGGACTTGGACCCGGGAGAGGTCAGTCGCCCTTAGCTGAGGCCCCGTGTCTGTTTTGGTCCACACACATGCAGAGTGAGGTGTGGGTGAACCCAGGGCAGCAGGAAGTGTGGGGCAACGAAGGCACAGGAGACCACGTCTCCTGGACCCAAAGGGCTGACTTTATTTCACCAGAAACATCTTGTTTCTCTTCTGGCTCTGGGAAAAGTGAAATTGTTTAAGCAGGCACCCCAGCACAGTCAAGACTATGCCCACGAGCATCATCACGTTCAGGCCCTTAAGGACAGAGTTGGTGTTTTCTTTCTGGGTCTCCTCTGCCTCTGGTTGTTGTTTGGACTTTTCTGGGCTCAGAAACTTCAGCGGATCCACACTGACCTTGGAGTTGAATTGAGCCATGAGCTCTTGCTGCACGAAGCACCTGTAAATGGCCGACTGGAAGACCTGCAGCCAGCTGCCACCATTGGAGGAGTCCATGATGGTGCTGATGCTCTTGCCGGAGAGCTGGTCCTTCCATGTCAGGGGGAGGCTGTTGGCTTCCCAGAATACGGGCCTGTGAAGGAGGACAAGCTCAGTTGCAAAACCCCAGAGAGGGGGAGGGCGGACCAATGTCTGAAAGGAGGTAGAGATGGCAGCACCCTTCTCCCCAGGAACAGCCAACAGGGCATCCCCTCCAAGGAGAGCTATGCAGCGAAGAACAAAGGGAAGGTGGGGCAGGATTGCTGGGAGCGCTCAGAGCCTAGCCCCTTGCTTCCCCGAGACCACTTAACCAAATGCCTCTGCCTCTGCTCCTTCATCTGAAACCTGAGAGCATCATGATGGCAATGACCTCAGAGGATTATTTGGAAGAATTAGCAAGACACTCCCTAATTGTGTGTGCACCTCTTTACCTGCCTGACCCTATTTCCTCTGCTCTCCCTCATTCACTCTGCCCCAGCCACACCTCCTAGAGGTTCCTCTGATGGCTGTTCCTCAGTCCTGCCTCGGGATCTTTGCACTCAGCTTGGAATGCTCTCCCTCAATGCACACAGCTCTCTCACCTCCTCTCAGCCTTGGCTGAATGGCACCTTCTTAGGAACGCTTTCTCTGCTCTCCTTATTTAAAACTTTCACCTCCCTTTATCAGCCACTAAAATGCTGGATTCTCAACACTGTAAAAGCGATTGTACTCCAATTTAAAAAGAAAAGAAATACTGTGTGTTTCATTCTTGTCATTGGTTGATTGCTGCATGAGAGCAGGTATCTTTTTTGGTTTTGCTCTTCATTGCCTCTCTGGTGCTTAGAGTTTAGATGCTTAGTTTATAAATGCTCAGTGAAAAATGTGATCAGTGAACACACAAATCAGGGATATAACACACCCATCATGGCTGGGAAACAAAAGGGGCAAGCAACAGACAATAACGACAAGGTGAAAGATCATAAAAGCAATAGTAACACCTGTTAGTGTGTGGGAGCCTGTCATAAATGTCTTTACCAGCATTTGCTCCCTTAGGGATCACAATGCCCAGGTCCTGCAAGACCTCTGTACTCCCCAAATTCACGTCCTAACCAGAACCTCAGAATGTGGCCTTATTTGAAAATAGAGTTGTTGCAGCTGTAATTAGTTCAGATGAGGTGAGATGGGAGTTGTGAAAGGGAAAGTCGCTCATTCATGTCCAACTCTGCGACTCCATGGACTGTAGCCTTCCAGGCACCTCTGTCCATGGATTTCTCCAGGCCCTACTGGAGTGGGTAGCCATTCCCTTCTCCAGGGGATCTTCCCCACCCAGGTCTCCTGCATTGCAAGCAGATTCTCTGCCACGTGAGCCACCAGGATGGGAGTCAGGTGGGCCTTAAATCCACCAATATAACCTGTATCCATGTAAGAAAAGAGAATAGGCAGAGACACAAGACACAGGGGGAGAACGCCAGGTGGTGACAGAGGCAGAGGCTGGAGGGATGCAGTCACAAGTCAAGGCAGGCCAAGAATTGTGGCCACCACCAGGAGCCAGAAAGAGGTGAGGAAGGAGCCTATCCAGCTTCCCAGAGGCCCTGCTGACACCTTGATCTGTCTGCAGAACTGGAAGAGAAGAATTCCCTACTGGTTGAAGCCACCTGGTTGGTGGTGTTTTTTTACAGTGGTTGTAGCAAACAAACACAACCCATATTCTACAGATGGGGAAACTGAGGCCCAGAGAGGCCACAGGCTAAAGTCACACAGCAGGAAAGTGGCAGAGGCCGAGACAGTAACCTCACATGAAATGCCCTTCCCCTCAGCTCCCTGGAGACACAGCAATTCTTGAAGCCTCAGTGACCTCTCTTTTCAAGTTCCCTGTGATGGGCACTCAGGTGCCCCTTACTTGGCAAATGACATGGAATAGGTGTGTGGATCTAGATGGAAGGAGGAGTCACATGACCGTTCACATTTCTGAACTGTGGGCTTTTTTTTTTTTTAAAGGAAGCAGTTGTTACTATTATACTTCAAGGAGGAGGAAGAAAGGAGAAAGGGAGACAAAAAGATATGAGAGAGAAAAAGAGAAAGAAAAAGTTGGCATAAAACTCAGCAACTAAGATCATGTCATCTGGTCCCATCACTTCATGGCAAATAGGAGGGTAAAAAGTGGAAGCAGTGACAGATTTTATTTTTTTGAGCTCCAAATCACTGAGGGCGGTGACTGCAGCCATGAAATTAAAAGACACTTGCTCCTTGCAAGAAAAACTATGACAAACCTAGACAGAATATTAAAAAAGAGACGTGACTTTGCCAACAAAGTCTGTATAATCAAAGCTAGGGTTTTTCCAGTAGTCATGCATGGGATGTGAGAGTTGGACCACAAATACGGCTGCTGCTGCTGCTGCTAAGTTGCTTCAGTCATGTCCGACTCTCTGCAACCGCATGGACTACAGCCCACCAGTTTCCCCCATCCCTGGGATTCTCCAGGCAAGAACACTGGAGTGGGTTGCCATTTCCTTCTCCAATGCGTGAAAGTGAAAAGTGAAAGTGAAGTCGCTCAGTCGTGTCCGACTTTTAGCGACCCCATGGACTGCAGCCTACCGGGTTCCTCCGTCCATGGGATTTTCCAGGCAAGAGTACTGGAGAGGGGTGTCATTGTCTTCTCCGCAAATAAGGCTGAGCACTGAAGAACTGATGCTTTTGAACTGTGATGCTGGAGAAGACTCTTGAGAGTCCTTTAGACAGCAAGGAGATCAAACCAGTCAACCCTAAAGGAAATCAGCTCGGAATAATTCTTCATTGGAAAGACTGATGCTGAAGCTGAAGCTCCGATACTTTGGCCACCTGATTCAAAGAGCCAACTCACTGGAAAAGACTCTGATGCTGGGAAAGATTGAAGGCAGGAGGAGAAGGGGGTGACAGAGGATGAGATGGTTGAATGGTATCACCGACTCAATGAACATGAGCTTGAGCAAGACAGATGGTGAAGGGCAGGGACGCCTGGCGTGCTGCAGTCCATGGGGTCGCAAAGAGTTGGACATAACTTCGTGACTGAACAATTATAACAACAGAAGTCACAGCTGGGATGACCAAAGAAAAGAAAACCAGATGGAGGCAATGAAGCCAGATTCCACAGAGCCGGTAGCTGCAGAGCCCTCAAGAGGTTGCTGAGGCTCCCAACTTGCAAGGAAAGGGTTGCCACTGGCCAGTAGGGGAGAAGGGCAAAGGGGTCCCCCTGGCCAAGTATGTGTCATAAGGTCTGTGCTGCCGCCTCTCACCATGGATTCCCTAGGCATTCCTCTGAGCTGTAATTTCCTCACCTAGGAATGAGCCTTCTTGGAGTTCCCAGCTCCTTGGCTGAGGGAAGAAGAATGGCAGAGGATGTGGTTTAAGAAGAGTGTTTGCCTAGAGACCAGCCTGTCGGGTAAGCTCTGCACTGAGTGGTTGCAGCTCTTACTTTTGGGGTAGTGGCAGTTAGCCATTCCCTTCTCCAGGGTATCTTCCCCACCCAGGGATCAAACCCAGGTCTCCTGCATTGCGTGCTGATATTTTCCCATCTGAGCCATCAGGGAAGCAGGTGGGCAGGGAAAAACGTGAAGAGGGAAAGATTTCCCAGGGGCTCCAGGCAGGAACCCTTAAGAAGGAATGGCAACTCACTCCAGTATCCTTGCCTGGGGAATCCCGTGAACAGAGGAGCCTGGTGGGCTACAGTCCATGGAGTTGCAAAGAGTCGAAGGACTTAGTGACTCAGCCACCACCACCAGGCAGGAAGACAGAACAAGAATGGGAGCTCCCAGGGACACAGGTCGTGATAGGCATCCATCCTCTCATCCCAGGCTTGATGATCTTTCCACATGAGTTTGAGGACTCAAGAGTTCACAGCTTCCTGAGCTACCTGCCTCACAGTTCACTTGCCTGAGCTTCTCCCATTCCAGCCCTGACCACCCTGGTCCGCCTCCCCGCCTGGACTAGGGGCTTCCTAAGGACCAGATGTGCAGCTACCTGAGGACTACCACGTCCACGGCACCACCCAGCGCAGGGCTGGGCCTAGGGTCAGCCGAGTGCTCCCCGGGTTCTAACTGTGCTTGTTCTATCTGTGTGTGGCTCAGTGGACACCAAGAGGAATATCCAAAGGAGCCCAAGGAGAGAGACTGAGGCACTGATTAGCAACATAGAATCCCTCCCTCTCTGCACAGATTAACCACAAAAGCTCCCAGATGGGGAGAGCCTGGCAAGGGGTCAAGGGCAGGGCTGGTACCAGATTCCATCACCTGTAGATAGATCCTAAGGGGCAGGTGAGCCATGCAGACCCCACATTGTTTCTAAGCTGGAAGTTGTCAAAAACGACATCTTTCACATCTATGAGTGTACACAGGATGTGGCAGGTTTCCACCTGCATCTCAGGCCTCAAGCGGCTGGACCACACCTTCTCATCGCCCAGATAGAGCCAGCAGGGCATCGAGTTTTCCAGGGACTCTTGGATGTAGCAGTACCCCAGGCGTTTGCGTTCACCTGGCACCCCACAGCGGTTACAGTCCTGCCAGGGCTCCCAGTGGGTGAAGACGAACTGCTTGCTACTCAGACTCAGGCTCTCATTCTGCATGGGCTTTTGGTCCAGATCTTTGTGTGTAATATGTAGGGTGACGACATCTTGGAAGTCAATCTCATACCGCATCACTTTCTTGCCATCCTTATCGTTGCAGTTATAAATGCCTGTGTGGGAGGGCAGTGGATTGTTAATGAGAAGGTTGCCATTGAGCATTGTTACCATGTGGAGATTAGAGGTGGAATTGCTGGCCCCGGTGGTCTTGAGTGGCGGGAAGAATTGCCACTGGGCCCCAGGGGCATTGCAGTGCAGGATGATGTCATTGTTTGAGAGCAGGGCCAGTTGACAATCTTTGTGATTAGGACAGCTGATAGGAAAGGGCGACTCCTGAGCCGGGAGAGCAAAGCAGAGCAACAGCCACAGGGTGGTCAGCATGGTGGACTGCGACTGTGAAAGTGGGCCGGGCCCCACCCTGGACTTTGTGAGGTCATCCATGAACCTCAGGGCCTCAGCCCTGACAGCAGGAAGAACTGTAGTCCACCCCCATGGGATGTGAGGTCATAATTCCCACATCTATCCTGTGACAAGTTAGCAATCCTGTTTCATTTCTCCCCCACGCCTTCCACTCTGCTGGGGTAGAAGGACACAGCTCGTCTCTTCAGGATTTTCTCTGTCACTTCCCTATTTTGGTGTTAAAGTGACACACGTGAGCATTCAACACATTTTTTTCTGAACATGTACTTTGTTTGGCGACCTCCCTCGTGGCTCAGGTGGTAAAGAATTCGCCTGTAATGCAAGAGACCTGGGCTCAATCTCTGGGTTGGGAAGATCCCCTGGAGAAGGGAATGGCAACCCACTCCAGTATTCTAGCCTGGAAAAATCTCATGGACAGAGGAGCCTGGCTGGCTCCAGTCCATGGGGTTGCAAAGAGTCGGACATGACTGAGCATCTAAGCACACAAGCATGCTGCTATGTTCTGGGCACACTTGCGAGTGCTGAGAATGGAGAGGTGACTAAATGTTCTCTGGTTCGCTTCTGACCTCCTACCCTTCCCCACCCAGCTGCTCCAGCCATGCTTGGCTTCCTGACTGTCCCCTGAATATATCAGGCAAGCACAGAGCTCCTGCCTTAGGATCTTTGCACATGCTGGTCCTCCCACAGATATCTGCAAGACTCAACTCATTTTAAACAAATACATTTTTTTCTTGGTGGTCCCTTTCCCAGATTCTTTCCTAAACTCCTCAGCCAAAAATAAATAAATAAATATTGAAAGTCAAAATCACCAATAGAAACACAAAAATGCCAAAAACATGGCACCATGAAGAGGACCATACTTGCTAACACAGTATGGGAGCTGAAATCAGAAGGCAGAGTGTCACCTTGTGTGGCCTTGGCTGGGAATGTGCATTGTTGGGTGATTCAATTTTCTTGCCACTCTGTGCATGTCTGCAAGTGAATATGACTGTGGGTACCAACTTGGGGGTTACAAATAAATTTGAGTCAGTAGGTGAATTCACAAGTGTGGAATCCTTGAATGATGATGATCAGTCCAGTTCAGTCGCTCAATCATGTCTGACTCTTTGCAACCCCATGGACAACAGCACGCCAGGCTTCCCTGTCCATCACCAACTCCTGGAGCTTGCTCAAACTCATGTCCATCGAGTCAGTGATGTCCTCCAAGTATCTTATCCTCTGTTGTCCCCTTCTCCTGACTTCATTCTTTCCCAGTATCAGGGTCTTTTCTAATGAGTCAGCTCTTTGCATCAGGTGGCCGAAGTATTGGAGCTTCAACTTCAGCATCAGTCCTTCCAATGAATACTCAGGATTGATTTCCTTGCAGTCCAAGGGACTCTCGAGAGTCTTCTCAACATACAGCTCAAAAGCATCAATTCTTTGGCATTCAGCCTTCCTTATGGTCCAACTTTCACATCCATACATGACTACTAGAAAAACCATATCTTTGACTAGAAGAATCTTTGTTGGCAAAGTAATGTCTCTGCTTTTTAATATGCTGTCTAGGTTGGTCATAGCTTTTCTTCCAANTTTCCTTGCAGTCCAAGGGACTCTCAAGAGTCTTCTCCAACACCACAGTTCAAATGCATCAATTCTTTGCCACACAGCTTTCTTCACAATCCAACTCTCACATCCATACATGACTACGGAAAAACCATAGCCTTGACTAGACGGATCTTTGTTGGCAAAGTAATGTCTTCCTTTCCTGGTGAGTTCTAATTGGAGAGGTCTGTCTTGATG
This sequence comes from Neotragus pygmaeus, assembly GCA_006410875.1. Lineage (NCBI taxonomy): Eukaryota > Metazoa > Chordata > Mammalia > Artiodactyla > Bovidae > Neotragus > Neotragus pygmaeus. The sequence goes on from SJYV01043744.1 coordinate 343,545, forward strand.
TTGAGCAGTGCTAGCTTGTGGGACGGGTTGATGCAGACAAAATGAAGCTGCCTTCCTTCCTTTTTGGTGTGGTTATTCTCAAGTTGTTGTTATTTTCAAGTGTTGCTGAAATTTCTTAGGTGAACTCCAGAGCTGTTTTTTAATCATGAATAGCTATTTAATTGTTGATTTTGTTGGGGATGGAAGCAGGAATCTCCTACTCCATCTTGGTGATATCATTCCCAAATTTGTATGGATTAAGAGAGTAAGTTTGTGGTAATTTATTAGAGCAACAAAGGTCTGTCTAATCAAAGCTATGGTTTTTCTAGTAGTTATGTATGGATGTGAGAGTTGGAATATAAAGAAATCTGAGCGTCAAAGAACTGATGCTGTTGAATGTGGTGTTGGAGAAGACTCTTGAGAGTNTAGAGCAACAAAGGTCTGTCTAATCAAAGCTATGGTTTTTCTAGTAGTTATGTATGGATGTGAGAGTTGGAATATAAAGAAATCTGAGCGTCAAAGAACTGATGCTGTTGAATGTGGTGTTGGAGAAGACTCTTGAGAGTCGATTGAAATGCAAGGAGATCCAATCAATCCACCCTAAAGGAAATCAGTCCTGACTATTCATTGGAAGGACTAATGCTGAAACTGAAACTCCAATACTTTGACCACCTGATGCGAAGAACTGACTCATTGGAAAAGACCCTGATGCTGAGAAAGATTGAAGGCAGAGGGAGAAGGGGACAACAGAGGATGAGATGGCTGGATGGCATCACTGACTCAATGGACATGAGTTTGGGTAAGCTCCGGGAGTTGGTGATGGATAGGGAGGCCTGGCGTGCTGCAGTCCATGGGGTCACAAAGAGTCAGACACAACTGAGCGACTGAACTGAACTGAACGGATTAGAGCAACCATAGAAAACTAATATAGCCAGGAAATATTCTAAAGGCTTCCCTTATATTATTTAATCCAATTCTTATGTTTTTCCATCTCTTCATTAATTAGGGAGAGGTATATTAGTAAATAGATACTAATTTTCCACCCTTNGGATTAGAGCAACCATAGAAAACTAATATAGCCAGGAAATATTCTAAAGGCTTCCCTTATATTATTTAATCCAATTCTTATGTTTTTCCATCTCTTCATTAATTAGGGAGAGGTATATTAGTAAATAGATACTAATTTTCCACCCTTCGCTGGTCTCACCACACTGTACCCACACACCATCAGGGAGAGGTATATTAGTATATAGATACTAATTTACCACCCCTTCCTCTCCACCTCTTCCCCACCCCACTGCACCCCCACTACTGGTCCCACCACACTCACCCTGAACCCACATGGCATGCATGCAGAATCTTCCTGACTATTTTATTCTGGGACAGAGAAGAATCTGA
>SJYV01043746.1:0-11327 GCA_006410875.1 Neotragus pygmaeus
ATTTGAATCAGTTCTAATGAGATGGATGAAACTGGAGCCTATTATACAGAGTGAAGTAAGCCAGAAAGAAAAACACCAATACAGCATACTGACACATATATATGGAATTTAGAAAGATAGTAATGATGACCCTGTATGTGAGACAACAAAAGGACACAGACATAGAGAATGGACTTTTGGCCTCAGAGGGAGTAGGAGAGGGCGGGATGATCTGGGAGAATGGCATTGAAGCATATATACTATTATGTAAAAAACGAATCACCAGTCTATGTTTGATGCAGGATGCTTGGGGCTGGTGTACGGGGATGATCCAGAGAGACGTTGTGGGGTGGGAGGTGGGAGGGGGATTCGGGATTGGGAGCTTATGTACACCTGTGGTGGATTCATGTCGATGTATGGCAAACCCAACAGGGTATTGTAAAGTCAAATCAAAAAATAAATAAATAAATAAATAAATAAAAATTAAAAAAAAAATACTGAGGCGGAGTTAGGTTCTGGGCTTAGCAAACCAGCATTTTCTAAAAGTTCAAGTTCATGGGATTTTTTGTTTAATTGGTTTTGTAAACTAGATCCTATATTAAATGCCTATTTATAGGGAATGTCTGGGTAAGAAATCATCTTTTGACAATTGTGATGCTAAGCATCCAGATTTCATGGTACTGTATATGCAGCTTTTGCTTATGAGGTGGTCTTGGAAATTGAAGCACATGGGTATCCTATGTGGGGAACAGGATTCAGAGACCCTTACATTGCTAGTCATTCTCCAGCAGCATTCAGTGCTCCTAATTTGGAGAGAACTAGCTACCGAGAGATACCTGATCACAGATAGTGATTCATTCGTAAATAGCAAAGAACAAGAACAAAAAAAAAAAGCAAAGGGCAACAAAAGGTCTTCTGTTTTCTATCTTCTTCCTTGGTCAAGAAAATAATTCTTCTCTGGGCTTCCCACTGGCTTTCAGCTCTGGAGGTGGAGGGTGGGGGTTGGTGAGAGCATCAGAAGTAGTGAATACATTTGGATACTTTCTGAAACTTGAACAGAGGCAAAAAGCTTGGAGACTACAGAATACGCACATTCACTCCAGAGGTTATTGACAAGATTAATTACCTCATAACTGCTTTAATAAAATGACTCCAAGCATATTGCAACTATAATTATCCATAAAATTCCTAATGAATTCAATTTCTCCACATATAACCATGCTGCAACTGGTGCATGTAGGAGAAGGGGAGGATACAATCCAGTGCTTAGGGAGGGAAAGAGACAGGGAGATAGTTGATAGTTGGTGTCTATTTAGGTCAAGAACATAGGGACTAATGGTGTTTATTCTGGCTTTTGCCTTGTGACGTTTTGTACAGATGTATGGAACTCATATTTAGATGCCATGTTTCTATTGAAAACAAACTCAAACATCACTCTTTCCCTTTTCTCCCATTACCCCATCATTGTGTGTGTATTCATACATGTGCCCATATACACACACATATATATGTATATGTATATATTTATATTCATGAATCTGGCTCAAATTTTCTTCACAAAATGCACATTCTAAGAGACAGGGTCAATACTCATCCTGGTCAAACTGGCCCTGGTCAAACTCAGAGGGAAGGAATATTGGTCAGTGGTGCTCTCCACAATTTCTGTATCCTGCTACCAATTTAAGTACCTTATCCCACCCACCAGACCTTCAGGCTGCCTCCAGGTTACTTATAGCTCTTTTCCAATCCCCTTTTCCCATGCAAGGACCCACTCGGACATGGTCCTGCACCTCTTTTCCTTACATAAAATGTTCCTATCTTGGGTCCTGTTCCCACAAAATCACAGTGTCCTCTAACTGTCTTTGTTGCTGTTCAGTCCCTAAACTGTGTCCGACTCTTTGTACCCCCATGGATTGCAGCACACCAGATTTCCCTGTCCTTCACCATCTCCCTGAGTCTGCTCTAACTCATGTCCATTGAGTCAGTGATGCGATCCAACCATCTCATCCTGTACCACCCCCTTCTCTTCTTGCCTTCAATGTTCCCCAAAATCAGGGTCTTTTCCAATGAGTCAGCTGTTTGCATCAGGTGGCCAAAGTGTTGGAACTTCAGCTTCAGCATCAGTCCTTCCAATGAATATTCAGGACTGATCTCCTTTAGGATTGACTGGTTTGATCTCCTCATAGTCCAAGGGACTCTCAAGAGTACAGTAATTGTCTTACTGGACATGTAATAACAAGGGATTTATTTTAGACTGAAAGTCAAAATGACCTGAAACTGCCAAATGGCCATGTATTTTGTGGGGCAAATCACTTAATTTGTCTAAACTTCAGTTTCTCTGAATCTCAGTTTCTTTTTCTCTTGGAAAAAAATTGCTCAGTAATGAGACTTGCACTATCCGCTTCACATGAAGATCCAATGAGATATAGAAAAAAAGAGCATTTGAGGAGTCCTTTCACTATTTTTGGGCTTCCCTGGTGGCTCAGCTGATAAAGAATCTGTCTGCAATGCGGGAGACCTTGAGTTTGATCCCTGGGTTGGGAAGAGCTCCTGGAGAAGGGAATGGCTACCCACTCTAGTATTCTGGCCTGGAGAATTCCATGGACTGTCTAGTCCATGGTGTCACAAAGAGTCAGACATGACTGAGCAACTTTCACTTCACTTCACTATTTTCATAGCTACTGTATGTATGAATTATTTCCTAAAACAACTCTCTGCTAAATATTGCATTCTTATATTCACATTAGAAATGGGGAAATTGAGAATTAGAAAAGGCCAGCCATATGCCCAATGTTATCCAATTAGTATGTGACAGCAGCGATGTGTGAATTTAGGTCTACAGACACAGTCCAGTGCTCTTTCTACCACAGAGAACTGATCTGTACAAAGGGGACTGTGCAATACTCAGGAAAAGTAAGAGTGCCACTGTCCTTATTTTATTATTATGGTATCAATTTGTATCATGATTCCTTAAGATAATGCTTCCTCTTCAGTCAGGACTGCCTGTCTCGTTTGTCATCACCTCTCCACACACCATGCACTTTGGCTCATTTTTCTATCTGAAAATTTCAAGTCTTCAGATTCTGCTTTTCTTCATGAAGCTGTCTCTATTTCACCCTGATTCGACAGCTTCCCTCTTTAAAGACCTACAACATTTACATCTCTGCCAAGAAATACAAGCCCTTTTTTAATGAATACTCTCAAATCATTCTCAAGTTACTCATTGTATGTGAAGTCGCTCAGTCGTGTCCGACTCTTTGCGACCCCGTGGACTGTAACCTACTAGGCTTCTCAGTCCATGGGATTCTCTAGGCAAGAATACTGGAGTGGGTTGCTATTTCCTTCTCCAGGGGATCTTCCCAACCTAGAGATCGAACCTGGGTCTCCCACATTGAAGGCAGACGCTTTAACCTCTGAGCCACCAGGGAAGCCCACCAGGCTCCTTAGTCCATGGAATTTTTCCAGGCAAGAGTACTGGAGTGGGTTGCCATTTCCTTCTCCAGGGGGGATCTTCCCAACCCAGGGATCGAACTCGGGTCTCCCACACTGCAGGCAGATGCTTTACCATCTGAGCCACCAGGAGGCCTCATTACAATTAATAATAGCCACTGTTTTTTGTCTTTAATGTATTTGAAGACAATGATTTCAATAACCAAAATTTGTCTACTTTCAAAACTCTACAATGTTACCGTGACTTACTTCCCACTCTATAGGCTGTTGCCATCTGACATATACCCTTATGTCACGTATGGTTTTGTCTTAATGTTTTCTGCATGTTCCATGCTGACCTCCAGCATAGCATAGTGACTGAGTACAGCCACTAGGACCAGGCTGTTTGACTTCATAAGTCAGCTCCCACTTACTAGCTATATATCTTGGGTAAACTATATAATCTCTCTGTGCCTCAGCTTTCTTATTTATAAAATGGGGCTAATAATAGTATCTAAATCACCCACTTCACAGGGCTGTGTTAAACATTAAAGGATTACACACACATACACCACCACCACCACCATCTTGATATGAACTGTGAAACACGTGCACACAGAACGTAGAACTGTAAAATCACTTAATAGGTGTTGAGTAAATATTAGCTATTATTTCCCTCCTGCTTACTCTGTGCTAGGATTGTTACACACATTATCCCATTTAATATGCACAACAACCCTGTGACATAGGCTCCGCCATTAACCTCATTTCACAGATGAATAAAATAAAGCCCAGGAAAGTTAAAACACATTTCCAAAATCACACAAAAGAAACCAGTAGATCCAGAATTCAAATCCAGATTGACCTTGCTTCAAGTCAATGTTCTTTCCATTACATAGTGCTTATTCAAGCACTATGTTGTTTTTATTACATATGCCTTGTCTTCCCAATAGGACTATAAACTTCCAAGGGCAGAATCTATGTCTTATAATACTCATTGATAGATGCCCTGCTCTCTGAGTTGGCTTCTAATAAACACTTGCTGACTTGGAGAGCACTTTTGGAATCAAGCCTAGAAATTATAATACCTTGGGCACAGGAGTATCACTTCTCTTATTGACAAACTCATGAAAAGGGTTTCTTTTCTAGGACTTATCAGGCCCCCATTGGTAAGTGGAATCACACTGGTAAGTGATCATTACTTACCAATCCTGCCTGTAAGTTTCTTATAACTCTCTCCCTTTAAACTTATCAGGCTGGATAATCCATAGTTCAAGAGATGAAGAAACGCTAGGGACTTGAAGGGTCTTTCACATTCAGGTTTAAATGTTATTCACTCATTCAACGAATCTATATGGAACAAACACCAACTATGTGCCAAGCACCTTCCTAGGTACCAGGGCTACAGACAAGACTGTCCAGATGGGCAATGTATGCCCTGTGTTAATGTTCACTAACATGAGGATCACCTCCTTGTGGAGGGATAATACTTCCCATTCCCTGGAAGTCAGGGCTTGGGCATCTGGTTTGTTTGGGTCAGTATAAAGAGACACATACCACTTTTGGGCAAAAGTTTTAACACTGCATGTATGGTTACTTGTTGTTTTTCCTCTCTACAGAAATGAGTAGCAGTATTACAGATGGTGGTTATTCCTTTAGCCTGGGTCCCAGAATAAAGACAATATAGAGAAGAGCCCCAGCCCATCCACAAGGGGAATGAAAAATAAACTTCTGCCAATTAAAGTCAAGAAAACCTATGACAAACCAAGATAGTGTATTAAAAAGCAGAGATACCACTTTGTCAACAAAGATTCATATAGTCAAATCTATGATTTTTCCAGTAGTCATGTACAGATGTGAGAGTTGGACCATAAAAAAGGCTGAGCGCTGAAGAACTGATGCTTTCAAACTGTGGTGCTGGAGAAGACTCTTGAGAGTCCCTTGGACTGCAAGGAGATCAAACCAGTCAATCTTAAAGGAAAGAAACCTTGAATATTCATTGGCATGACTGATGCTAAAGTTGAAGCTACAATATTTTGGCCACCTGATACGAAGAGCTGACTCACTGGAAAAGACCCTGGTGCTGGGAAAGATTGAGGACAGGAGGAGAAGAGGGTGACAGAGGATGAGATGGTTGGAAGGTGTCATTGACTCAATGGACATGAGTTTGAGGAAGCTTGGGGTGATAGTGAAGGACAGGGAAGCCTGGCCTGCTGCAGTGCATGGGGTCACAAAGAGTTGAATGTGACTTAGTGACTGAACAACAGCAATTCACGTTGCTGTAGTTAATCAAGTTATTTCTTACTGCTGCATAATCTAGAATACCATAATTGATACAGAGTAAAACGAGGAAAACAAAGAAACAGGATCCCAGCTGACTAATGGTGTTTTAGAAGGCTGAATATGAGCATATTTAGAAGGCTGAACTTGAGGGGAAACAATGCTAGAAGTAAGTCATGGCTTTGGCAATACCCTCACCAAAGTTGTTAACACCTTTCTTATAGAGTGTCAATAAAAACAAAGACCAGCACAATGAAACTGAATACATCTAACTGCATGGATCTGCTGAACATACAAACCAGGAATGCTAAGCTTGAGTGCTTCTCTCACTAACAACCTGGTAGTCCATTTCTTATATTTCACTATTTCACTTGGCTGTTTTCCATGAAAGTACATGTCTAATGTTCTCCCTGGTAAACTATTCATGATATACCCTCCAAATAGATATCTGTAGTTTGCATAAATTGTCATAACTTCATAACGGGATGTGGCAGCCATAAGGATGAGTTTTTTACACCCTTCCCTCCTACAACTACAATGAGCATAACTGATCAGGGGCCATAGGTACTGCACTTTGAAATCCATCATATCATCTGCTCCCAAATCACACTTCTAAGTACTACAGAGAAATGAAGGAAGCCCCATCCCTGGAAGACACAGGAGTTCTCTGATGGCTGACTTCTCAAGGCCCAAACAAACCTCTGTAGACTGCTCGGAAGTCTAGGGCACTTTGCTGGACTTTCCTTCCCTCTCTCTTTTACTCAAGGTCAGGCTTAACTTCTGGTCTGACAGTTCTCCCAGACTTTACAGGTGCTCTCCCCATTTCCTCTTACAGGTGTTTCCCTTAATAAAATCCATAGATATTAAATTCCATCTTGGTATCTCTTTCTCAGAGAACCTTGACAACTACATGGACCAATTTGTTGACATTCTTTAAGATGTCACACTTAAGGCCTAGACCTGGAAATAGAAAATCATATCCACTTATACTCTGCGTATCTCTCAAATGAATGCCCTTACTAGTATGCAGACTCTTGAATAGGGAATATAAATTGATGTTGAGGCCACAATGCCCAGCCCATTGCCTAGTATAGACTAGGTACTCAATACATTTTTGTCAAATCAACAAGTCAGTGAATGCTCTTTAGATTCATGGTTTGTGAATTATACTTCTCAGAATCTTAAAATTCTAGAAGGAAATTTAGAGACCATTTAGGTCATTTGGAAACAAACTCTTTTATATCCAATACCAAGAAGTCTCTTAATTGCTGAATATAAGAAATGAGATCCTATTAGTCTTAGGTTCATTCTGGGATTTAAAAATATTTTGGTCAAGATGTTTTTTCTTATGCCTAACCTCATTCTTTGTCAGTCCTCTAAATCACTCATAGAAGATCATCAGCATCCTCTTTAGAATAATGTTTTTATGTTTATATTCACTCAGTTATTCATTTATTAAACACTGAGTACATTCTATGAACCAAGTACTAGACTAGGCACTAGAGATATAAAGTAAGATTTGGTCCCTGCATTAACGTCAACTTTCAGCCTAGTGACATTAAACCAACATAGAATAAGCAAATGAATGGGTATGTACCCATGACTTGTGACAAATGCCATTATGGAAAATAACAAGGAATTGTGGGAGTATGAAATGCAGTTAACATAATTTAGGTTGAGAGAGGAGTCAGACAAGGTTATTCCTTGTACCAATATTTAAACTTGGATGCTGTTTCCTCAAATAGTTTCCTTGTAAAATACTCTGTGGTCTAGCTGATCCTACTGTGCATTTTATTTCATTCCACATGCCTCCCTTTCTGCCAGAAATGCCCCTCTTTCCAGTCTTCAGTTGAGGAGAATCAACAGATTCTAGCAATGGATTATAGATGTAGGCAGATGTGAAGTAAAACGAAAGGGTCAAGAATGACTCCTAGTTTTCTGGCTTGCAGACTGGATTGATGGTTGTCGTGCCATTCCCTTAGATAGACAAATTCATTAGCTCTATGTACAAAATACATAGTGCATCTAAACACATTTTAGTATAGGTATTCTTATCACTTGAGTGCACCTACAATTTTTTCTCTCCTGGACTTTTGCAACAGCATCCTGACAGGTCTCCCTGCTTCCACTCAGCTTCCCTGCAGTCTACTCCCATCACAATGACTAGAGATCTTTTAAAAATCTAAATCCAATCATGCAACTTCTCTCGTCAGAAATCTGTGATGGCTTTTTATCACACTTGAGCAAAAATCAAATCAGAACAAAAATCCAATTCTCCTCATAATGGCCTATAAGAACATATATGATCTGGCTCCTGAATACCTATTTGACTTCATTTCCTAAAATTTTTCTTTTCACTTACTACCGTCCAACCAATAGGTTTTTTCTCAAACACACCAAGCATCTTCACAACTCAGGGCACTTGCATTCTCTGTTTCCACCAGGTAAAATGTTCCCCCAGGTAAAATGTTCCCCCAGATATTTGCATGATATATTATTAATACCTCTTTTTGTTCAGGTTTTCCTTAATATCTTCTCAGAGGGAAAACTTCCTTAATCACTTCTATCAAATACATTATCTTCCCCATCATTATCTCCTTAGCAACTTTGCTTTAAAATTCTCTCTCTCTCTCTCTCTCTCTCTATATATATATATATATATATGTATATATGCATATGTATATGTGGGTGTGTGCATACACATCCATAATTTACTTGCTTGTTTGATTTTCATTATTACTCTCTACCACTAAAATGTAAATTCTGGGGAGGCGGTCCTAAAATGGCAAAGGAATAGGACGGGAGACCACTTTCTCCCCCACAAATTCATCAAAAGAACATTTGAATGCTGAGCAAATTCCACAGAACAACTTCTGAATGCTGGCAGAGGACATCAGACACCAAGAAAAGCAGCCCATTGTCTTCGAGAGGAGGTAGGAAAAAATATAAAAGATAAAAAGAGAGACAAAAGAGGTAGGGACAGAGCTCTGTCTCGGGAAGGGAGTCTTAAAAAAGGAGAGAAGTTTCCAAACAGCAGGAAACACTCTCACTGCCGAGTCTGTGGTGAGCCTTGGAACCACAGAGGGCAACATAACCTGGAGGAAAAATAAATAAATAATGAAAACTCACAGATTATGTAACCAACGGTAACTCCCTCAGCAGAGAAGTACAGACGCCTGCATCCACCACTAGCAAGCAGGGGCTGGGCAGGGAGGCTGCATAGCTTAGAGTAAGGACCGGGCCTAAATGCCCCGAGGGCAATCAGAGGGAACCAACTTGGGCTAGCAAACCAGACTGTGGGATAACTACCACGCGAAAAGCACTAACCTAAGACACGGCCAGGTCTGCTCACAGAACAAAGGACTGACTAGAGCTATTCGAAAAGCCCTAAACTAAGACACCATCAGGCCCGTTCACAGAACAAAGGACTCAGCAGAGCTAGCCAGCTGCAGACGGGCCCATCCGCCTCTGGTGGCAGGCAGACAAGGGCAGCCAGAGCCAGAAGGGGGCAATTGCGGCCCCAGATAGGCATTGTCTACCAAACTGCAAGCAGGCTTCATTGCTAACCAAGACTTCTTGGGATTCTGAATGGTCAACATCCACCTGAGAAGGTGTGCCGGTTGTACACCCAGAGAAGTAAGTGGCAGGGGCCAGGGAGGCATAATTTGCAACGACCGTGCTCGCCAAACACCTGGTCACCTGAGGTGCTTAGACCTAGGAAGGGCACAAAATGCAGGCCCAACTGAATCTGCACCTCTGAGGACTAGCTGAGTGCCTGAACCTGAGTGGCTTAGACCTGGGAGGTGCATGCAGCCCAGGGCCAGCCTTGGATGGTTCCGAGCAGAGCAATCTAGAGCCTAAGCAGTGTAGACAGGGAAAGTACTCACGCCATGAGCAGGAACAAACCCAGTGTGGCCAAGACATGGTGAGCACGAGCCAGTGTTGTTTGCAGTGTTCCTCCCTCCCCACAGCATGACTGAACAAGTGAGCCTAAAAAAGTGTCCACCACCACTCCCTTGTGCCAGGGTGGAAATTAGACACTGCAGAGACCAGCAAACAGAAGAAGCTTAAACAGAGGGACCCTCCATGGAAGTGACAGTGCAATAGATTAAAACCCTGTAGTTAGTACCGACTACATAGGAAGGGGCCTATAGCTCTTGAGAAATATAAGCCAGATCAAGGAACTATCTGAAAATAAACTGACACCACACTGCCCACAACACCACCAGAGAAAGTCCTAGATATATTTTTACTATTTTTACTCTCATTCTTTAATTTTTTTTTAATTTTAAGTCCTCTATTACTCCTTTAATTTTCATTTTAATAACCTACTATTACTTTGCAAAAAAGAGAGACCCTATATTTTAAAGCAAACTTGATATATATATATATATATTTTATAATTTTTGTGACTTTTTTCCTTTAATATTGCATTCTTAAAAATCCAACATCTACTCTAGATTTTTAATCTTTGCTTTTTGGTATTATCAATTTTGTACCTATAAGAACCCAATCTTCAGTACCCATTTTTACTTGGGAGCGAGATTACTGGCTTGACTGCTCTCTCCCCCTTTGGACTCTCCTTTTTCTCTACCAGTCACCTCTATCTCCTCCATCCCCCTTCTCTTCTCTACCCAACTCTGTCAATCTCTTTGTGTGTTCCGGACAGTGGAGAACACTTAGGGAACTGATTACTGGCTAGATCTGTCTCTCTCCTTTTGATTTCCCCCTTTATCCTCCTGGCCACCTCCGTCTCCTTCCTCCCTCTTCTCTTCTCTGTATAACTCCTTGAACATACCTGAGTGGTCCAGAGCGTGGAGCACACATAAGGAAGTGATTACTAGCTAGCTTGCTCTCTCTTCTTTTGATTCCACCTCATCTCATCCTGGTCACCTCTATCTCTCTCCTCCGTCTTCTCTTCTCCAAGTCACTTTGTGAACCTCTCTGGGTGTCCTTCATTGCAGAGAAACTTTTCATCTTTAAACTAGATGTTAATAAACAGTGCTGTATAGATGGAGAAGTCTTGAGGCTACTGTAAAAATAAGACTGAAAACTAGAAGCAGGAGGCTTAAGTCCAAATCCTGAGAACACTAGAGAACTCCTGACTTCAGGGAACATTAATCGATAGGAGCTCATCAAATGCCTCCATACCTACACTGAAACCAAGCACCACCCAAGGGCCAACAAGTTCCAGAGCAAGACATACCACACAAATTCTCCAACAACACAGGAACATAGTCCTGAGCTTCAATATACAGGCTGCCCAAAGTCACTCCAAAACCATTGACATCTCATAACTCATTACTGGATACTTCATCGCACTCCAGAGAGAAGAAATCCAGCTCCACCCAGCAGAACACCAACACAAGCTTCCCTAACCAGGAAACGTTGATAAGCCACTGGTACAACACCACCCACAGTGAAGAAACTCCATAATAAAGATAACTCCACAAACTGCCAGAAAACAGAAAGGCCACACCAAACACAACAATATAAACAAGATGAAGAGACAGATGAATACTCAGCAGGTAAAGGAACAGGATAGTTCAGTTCAGTCACTCAGTCGTGTCCGACTCTTTGCAACTCCATGAATCGCAGCACGCCAGGCCTCCCTGTCCATCACAAACTCCCAGAATTCA
>SJYV01043756.1:0-14650 GCA_006410875.1 Neotragus pygmaeus
CAGGAGGAGAAGGGGATGACAGAGGATGAGATGGTTGGATGGCATCACCGACTCAATGGACATGAATTTTAGTAGGCTCCAGGAATTGTTGATGAACATGGAATCCTGGCGTGCTGCAGTTCATGGGATCACAGAGTCAGATATAACTGAGCAACTGAACTGAACTGAACTGAAATGCTAAGCTCACGTAGTTGTTTGGAATCCCTGTCCTAACATATGTATAACCTTTATATCTGTCTTTAAAAAATACATACGTATATTTCCTAAAGTAAAGAGAAATTGGTAAACAAAACAGAACAAAAAACCTGATTGAGGTTGCATCAACAATTTCAATAAATCAATGAAGAAATTAAAGAGAATGACCTTAGTTCCTTCCAAATAACAGTTTAGTTTGTTTCCATGTTGCCCTTTTTTTCTATTATTATGCAGTTAATACAATTTATTCAGTAATGTCTTCTGACTGATTAAGCCATTTATGATTGAACCTGATGTAGAAAATGAGAAAAGCCTCTTAAATATCTAAATAGTATAGTTCCTATTAGCTGTTGTAAATCACAACCAGAATGCTACTGAATTCAACATTTTGCTCATGCACAAGTACTTCCAAAATTGAATCATTTTTATCAATGTTTGTAACAAAACTTAGAAAAGAAATTAGAATTCCTGACAATAGACTATTTTTATGGTTTGTTGAATTTTCTCTCTGAAAGATATTTTGTGGAGATGTCCGTATTCCCTGTTCAAGAACTTCAAGTGGAAAGAATAGTACAATTAGTGGATTTTTCAAGCTAATGCTCTTCAACATATCAAGGGGATTAACAGTCTTTTTAGAGTCTGATAGTATCTGATATTACATTTTGCAGAATAATTCAGATTATTTGTAAATTGTAAAGGGGTACATAGGACAATACACAGCTGTTTAGCTTGAATTTTAATATATATATATTAGTAATCTTTAATGTTAATAGGCATGGTCCTCCATATATCCCAGCTACCAATATTAACTACATGAATAATATAAATGCACTAATTGTACCAGAAAGTTTACTCATGTTAACATAATCCTTGAAATAAATGTGCTTTGCTGTCTCTGCTCACACTTTTAAATGGCTTGTACATGCATGATTAGAAGTTTATGGCTCTCTAATGATTTTTTTAACCTTAGGTTTGAACATACATCTATCTTCCAACTTTTGTAAACAGGAACACTGCTCCATTCTTAGTTCCAGGCTCAGCTGATGCCAGGCAAGGTTAATATACATCTGTTCCTGCATGTTCTTGGGTTGAATATTGGTTTGTTGCAAAATAGCAAGCATTATTGTTATGTGTTGTAATAAGGTAATATTATAGAAGATTTCAGATCTTTTTTTTATGGTTGCTTCTTATCTAATACTTCTGTATATGTTATTTTAAGTAAAGGGAATTAAATTCAAAATTTATTCACATTTTACATAGGTGAATAAAATAATTCCCCTTAAGATATTTTTAAAAATGACAGATCAATCAGGATTTACAAGACATGACACTACCAAGACCAGGTAATTCTTCAATGATTTGACAGAATAGAAAACTATATAAAATGAAAGAAAGCAACAGAATCCATACTTCCACACAGTCTTTCAAAGGAAGAATACATGTTCTGCTCTGAGACATTGGCTAGTGTGGCCTCTGCTTGAGTTCCTATGCCCCTGGGACTCCATATTTTAGAATACCTTCCTTGAAATTTCCTAAGCTCATCTCTGTTGTTTGGGATAGAATAGGCTGTTGGTGTCATCTGGATAGTATTTCCCAGATGTCACCTGGGGTCCATGTGGGCCTTGGAAAGCCCTTCAATCCTTCCCTCATGTGTGAATTGGTCAAATACTCCTGGAAACTTGAAGACCCATGCCTTTGATATTGCCCTAGGGCCTTATAGTCAGGTTAACCTTAGCAGCAAAACATCTCTTCACAATATCATATGCGATTGTGTCAACAGTATGGTGCTGAAGAAATTAGTATAGGTGCTCAAACTGTTTATGTAGATAAGACTGCCACAGAAAGATTTGTCCAGGGTCCCACCTGTAATAGAGGTAACCTGAATTACATGCTGTATAAAAATCTTTCAATTCTTATTATGTTTTATTCTATACATTTGAACAACAGATGCAAGTACAAGGTACGACAAAGTCATTTTGAAGCAAACATAGTGAACATAAAAATAAATCTCTTGGTTTCTTCCATTGAAAATAAAATAAGCTAATATTATCAAACATTATATCAATAAATGTTAAAGTTGACAATTAAAATGCTATTCTAACACCACTCAAGGAAGTTACTGCATCATATATCAGGAGGAAACATATACAGTTAGGAAAAAAAATATTGTTTATGTTTATGTTATTGACAGAGTGTTGTTCTAGTGAATTGCTGTAGCACAAACCTGTCCAAAACCCACTGGCGATTAGAGAAACAGCAATAATTTATTTTAGTCACAGATCTGCAAGTAGGTAAAGTTCATAATGGATGACTTTAATTGTTCCATACAACAGTAACTGGGACATATCAATTAAGGCTGAAGGCTCCACTTCCAAAATAATTTCCCAATTTTCTGTCAACATTGTTGTTGGGCATTGTCAGGTAGCTCAGTCAAGGCTGTCAGCAGCCCTCAAGTCCTCTTCATGTGGGCCTTTTGTTAGTTGGGCTAACTTATAGTATGGCAGCTGGATCTAAGAATGAGTATTACAAGTCATAAGAAATGGAAACTGCAAGTATTTTCTTGACTGGTACCAGAACTTGGGTCAGTATCACTTGTACCATTATATTGATCAAAGGAGCCACAGAGCTTCTACTGCTGACTTAAGGAGAAAAGACATAAATCTCATTTTTCAGTGGAAGCAATGTCAAAGTACTTATTTGTTCAGTTCAGTTCAGTCACTCAGTCATGTCTAACTCTTTGGTGACCACATGCTCTGTGGCATGTCAGGCTTCCTTGTCCATCATCAACTCTCAGAACTTACTTTCAAAGTACTTGTAGCCTTCTTTAATCCACCACAGGTAGGAAAAAAGATTATTAAAAAAATGTGATTAGAATTATTGTCTGAGTCCAAAAAAACTGTCTAGATACCAGAGGGAAAAAAATGCCCATTCTAAGAATACAGTATGAGAATATGAGTGTCTAAAACTTATTTTGCCACTATGAGTCTATGAGGACTCCCAAACAGATAAAATCACTTCACTGGAAGTAAGGGTATCTGTTTTACCCTTAATTTCATAAAGGAGGCAAGAAAACTACTGTTACATGCCATTGTTCAACTTTTTAAAAAGCCTCATCTGAAACTCTAAACTGCAAAATTTACAGGTATGTCAACAACTGAATTCCGTACATTTGTTTAATCTAATTTCAGTGATCTTTTCTATCAGTTCATGCAAAGATGGGCTCGATAANAAAAATAAAGTCTGACACTGTTTCCACTGTTTCCCCATCTATTTCCCAAATGATGCTCAAAAGACTGGAAGAAAAATGAAGCATAAAGAAAGGAAAATAAAATATTTCAAGTGGTCAGATGCATATTTCCTTCTCCCCAGAAATGACCTCCTGCCTGTAGAGTCAAATTCAAGTTGAATGGACCTGCGGACAAGGGAGGAGAGGATGAGATGTATGGAAAGAGTAACATGGAAATTTATATTCCCATATATAAAATAGATAGCCATAGGAATTTGCTGTATGACTCAGGAAACTCAAAGAGGGGCTCTGTATCAATTCAGAGTGGTGGGATGGGGAGGGAGACAGGAGGGAGTTTCAAAAGGGTGGATTATATGTATACCTATGGCTGATTCATGTTGAGGTTTGACAGAAAACAGCAAAATTCTGTAAAGCAATTATCTTTCAATAAAAATTAAATAAATTTTAAAAAGTTCAAGTTGAGTGTAGGCGTTAACTGAGTATCTCAGAGTACTTGGCCTTAGCCACCATAGCCATTCTCTGTGTTGTAAGCAGAGGTTTTTTTGTTCATAATTCCTCACTAGGCTCCACCCACTTATCCTCATTGAATCTATTAGAATGAAGTGAATCTTTGATGAGTACCCATGAGTTCCAGTCCTTGCTCTGCCACTGGCCATCACTAGGGAAAGTCACTTATTTTCTTCTGGATTTTGGTTTTCCAATTTGTGAGATATGTAATGGAGTAAGGGAGGGGTGAACTAGCTAAAGTGTTTTTCATTTCTGTTTTCATGTATCTACATCTGATAAACCACTTTCACAAAGAAAAATATTTAGGAGCTTCATTTTCTATATTCGAAATGCCACACATTCTAGGAGCTCCCAGGGTCAAAGAAAATTAGATGAACTGCGGGAGCTTTCCCTGTTAGCAAGCAATGAGCCAAGACAAAAACACCGAATCTGTCTTCAGAACTGATTCTTTTTTTCTTTTTAATTTCCCCATTGCTTAAATTTAAAAACTTGGTTTAAAGTACGGGGATGATCTAGAGAGACGTTGTGGGGTGGGAGGTGGGAGGGGGACTCGGGATTGGGAGCTTGTGTGCACCTGTGGTGGATTCGTGTCGATGTATGGCAAACCCAATAGAGTATTGTAAAGTTAAATTTAAAAATAAATAAATTAAAAAAAAAATAGTTTAAATAAGTTAGTGAAAGTAAGTTAATGTAGCTTGAATTAAATAAGCTCAGCACCCAAATTAAATAGGTTGGTTAAGTAAATTAATGTATGCCTGTTCCAAATCATAAAAGTAGGGTTATTTTGGCCTGGAAATTTCTTCCCTGTGAAATCATCTAGTTGCCTGCAGTGATAGTTACAAAACCATAATGGTTCTTTAACTTTTTCCACGGTATTATCAGACTTAAATTAGAGATGAAGTACATATTAGTATACTTAAAAGTTCATAGTTTTAATCAAAATCACATGCTAATATCATATTAAGTAAATTGATTACACTAAAATGAGTTGGGAAATGCTGAAATCTCATGACCACATAGCATTCTGAAAAATGTTTTGTTGCTGTTGTTTGATTTTAAATGGTAAAATGATGGGTACTTAAAAATAAGAGCGGGTAGCTCCCCATTCCTAAGCATGGCATTCATCTCCCAGAGAGCAACCGTGGTCAGCAATTTCTCATAAATTCTCAAAAATATATTTTATCAAGCAAAGATTTTGAATAGACAGCTGTTAAAATCCTTTATTAGTTGTATCCAACTGTAGTATTGATTTTTTACTTGTATATATTACTTCTAATAGAAGTTGTTTGGCAAAATAGTATGTGTAAAAACCATTCTTCAGTGAAGATGACAGACATAATCAGAAACAAATCTGTATCAGCCCACTGGCTCCTGACAAATGTTTTAAAGAATCTGACACACACACACACAATTAACCATGTGGTTATTTTCACTTTTAAAGTATAAAAGGGCAAAGATTATGACATATGTACCTTGACATACAAAAAAAAAAGAAAAAGGTCTTTGACTGTTTTTCTAATGTATGCTGTTAAAAATCCATATAAAGAAAAGTCTATAAGAAAATATTGAAGTTAGTTGTATTGGAGTTGATTTAATACTAAAGAAAGTGAAGTCGCTCAGTCCTGTCCACCTTTTTGCGATCCCATGGACTGTAGCCTATCAGGTTCCTCCATCCATGGAATTTTCCAGGCAAGAATATTGGAGTGGGGTGCCATTTCCTTCTCCAGGGGATCTTCCCAACCCAGGGATTGAACCCAGATCTCCAGCATTGCAGGCACACGCTTTACCAGCTGAGCCACCAGAGAAGTGATTTAATATTAACTTTAACTCAAAAAAAGCAGGGTTGTTTTGTTTTGCTTTGTAATTTTTATACGACATGGATCCTCTCTGCATTTTATTTTGTAGCTATAGATTAAACTAGGTTATCTCCCAAATTCTACCCTTCTAAAATTTATAAAGTAAATGGTGACTCTTTAGGTCATTAAAATGATTGTTTCTTTCAGGAAAATATTTAACCCACATTTGATGCACTCAGTTCATTTGATATTGATATTCATTTGATATTGATATTCATTTGATATTATTATAAGATTCCTCTTCTAAATGAAAAGAATAGAAAATCACAGGATGACCAGGTCTGATACTTCGATTTTTATTAACAGTTACTTATGATTCATGGTATCAAAATGATTTATCAATCTTGTCCATAGAAGACTTTAACTTCAAGTGCATTATTAATTTCTACTGCATTTCATTTTCATTACTCAGTTTACTGTTTTCCTTGTGGCAATACATTCTTTGAAGAATTTAAGAAGTTTGAAATTAGCCTTATTTGGAAATCTGGCTAAAATCAAATCAATCCAAATTAAAATAACATTGAGGTTTTTTCTTTCTTTTTTTTTTTTTCTGGCTAAAGTTTAAACTCACTTACGTGTACAAAACATCAAAGTTCAAGTATCTCGAATGGCATAGTAAGAATGTGTACTTAACCCATTTCCACGAATATTAGGAAGTTCTGTTGAAGAGCCAAATACTAAGACTCTGGAGCATTTTTTTGTTCATTCCTTTTTAATTCCTTGATTTTTGTTCATTCCTTGGCCCTGAAATAATTTCTGAAAAAAACCCAGAGTCACTCACCACCAGATGTAGCTATGTAGGCTGAGAAACAGTCATGATCTTATTTCCCTCTTCCTGGACCATCTTTCTCTATATTTCCTTCCTAGAATTTTTATCTTATTCAAATTTCTGCTGACAATCTGTATTTCAAAGCAACAGGAATTTTTAGTCTCTGGTTGGTTTCATCATTAGATAAGCCAACAGGAATTCTAAATTATCCAATATAAAAAGCACCACCCTTGCCTGCTTTTAGTTCAATTAAACACTTATTACATTAATTAAACTGTACAGACAATTTATTAGTTGGTATGGTAGTTTCAAAGATGAACAGAGCTTCTGGCTTGAGAAATTTACAGTATAGCCTTAATACTAAGACAATCATATACATTATAGTAAGAGAAAGCAAGGTTATGTTAAATGACTTAGGAGATATACTCTGGGGATGGAGTGAGAGACAAAGAGTGCTTTTAGTAAGCATAGAAGAGGAGTAGGATTTATTACCTTTTTCCTATATGTTTATCTCCCATCTAAATGATTTGAAATAGTCACATAATGATCCATCTTAATCCATTTCACAAAGTTCAGATGTTGAAATTACTTACCTGACGGTCTCAACTAGAAAGTAGATTAGTCAGGGTTTTGATTTAGAATCATCTGGCTCCCAAATCTATTTCCAGTTGAGAGATGGATGGATGGTAAGGATGTTGTTAAAACTATACATGTCAGTAAATGCCAAAGCCAAGACTGTTTTTTTTTTAATCAGGAAAAAAAAGATATATGGAACACTTAACAAATATTAAATGGCACACGGGAAAAGACTCTAGAGATAGACCGCGATTAAACAAATAGATAAATATGTAGGATGCTGGAAGATGATGGGTGCTATGGGGGAAAATTAGAATAGGAAAGGGAGGTGGGCAGTACTGGGCGGGGAGGGGAGTTGGAGAGGGTTTTTATTATTTTCCACAGCGGGAGAAAAGCCTCTGCAGAGGTAAAAAAGAGATGAGCCTCCTGTAGTCTATCTTGGAATCCCTTAATATAAAAAGCTTATTATATAACGGGGCTTCCCAGATGGCTCAGTGGTAAAGAATCTGCCTGCCGATGCAGGAGACCAGAGTTCAGTCCCTGAATCAGGAAGATCCCTTGGAGAAGGAAATGGCAACCCACTTCAGTATTCTTGACCGAGAAATCCCATGGACAGAGGAACCTGGCAGGCTACAGTCCATGGGGTCACAAAAGAGCTGAACACGATTTAGCAAATAAACAACAACAACAACGTTATGTAATAGGGAAGAACCTTTTGTATTCTATCAATACAAAAGAGTTAATCTCTAAAGAGATGTTACCTGTGAACTGAAATTACACAAAAAGGCCAATCTCTGAGAACCCTGCCTCCCAGGTAATGAGCATTTAGGGAAAATACTTTTGTTTAGCCTACAGGAAGCATCCTGACCAGGCCCACCTGCGAATGACTGCAGGAAGGAAGACATTAACACATCCTCTCCAGAGGCTGATAGGAACCAGGAAATGCTTGACTTTATTCTCTCCCCTTTAGTGTAAAAGAAGCCTGAATTCTAACTCAGGCAAGATGGTTCTTTGGGGTACAAGTCCACCATCTTCTTGGTATACTGGCTTTCTGAATAAAGTTGCTATTCCTTGCCCCAACAACTCATTTCTAGATGACTGGTCTGCTGTGCGGTGAGCAGTATGAGCTTGGACTCAGTTTGATGCGTGTTAAGAAAAAGGGGCTGGACAAGAGTCAATAGATCTCTGTTGAGCATTTACTCTGGTCAGAGAAGGAGGTCACTGTAGGAGCCAAACCTGAACCAACCTTTGTGTGCAAGGGTGCTCAGTCATGTCCGACCATGACCCCATGAACTATAGCCCCCCCCTCCCCACCCCGGTTCCTCTGTCTATGGGATTTGCCCGGCAAGAATACTGGAGTGGGTTGCCATTTCTTCCTCTCGGGGATCTTCTCGACCTGTGTCTCTTATGTCTCCTGCACTGGCAGGTGAATTCTTTATCAGTGAGCCACCTGGGAAAGCCCTGGAAACAGCCTTTGGATTCTCTTGCAGACCCAAAAAAGTCTTTTACCTTGCTTTTAAAAGGATGACAATCAATTAGCCTTTCTAAGTATTCTGCTGTTGATGTATTCAAAAACACCGCTGTAAATGTGGGCTAGCAACAAAAAAAGCCCACTAACAACAAAAATAGTTTCCGAGTTGGAGTAAAAATAGTTTTCAGGTTAACATTTGTCAATATGTTACAGAAGCATGGGCAAGTTATCTCTTAGTCATCAGCACAAAGATGGTGAAATTTGTTTCATGAAAACTCAGTAAGATGCCAGGAAGAAACTGATTAGGAAGATAGTGCAGGTGATAGCTATTATTCGATCATCTTTACACTGCCATAGAAAAAAAGAACTATACTGGTGAGTCTTCGTGGGGAGGGCAGGGAATAGCATGTATCTGAAAGGATTCTGAATATTTTGTCTAGTTTTGTTTCCAGTAATAATACTGGTTAACACTTACTGGATCTTATTACACGCCAGGTATTATGTTAAATACTGTAGTTAAACTAGTATATTTTGTTGTTGTTGTTTAGTCCCCATGGACTACAGCACGCCAGGCTCCTCTGTCCTCCACTATCTCCTGGAGTTTGCTCAGATTTATGTCCATTGAGTCGGTTATGCTATCTAACCATCTCATCCTCTGCTGCCCCCTTCTCCTCTTGCCTTCAATCTTTCCCAGCAACTGGGTCTTTTCCAACGAGTTGGCTCTTTATATCAGGTGACCAAGGTATTGAAACTTCAGCTTCAGCAACAATCCTTCCAATGAATATTCAGAGTTGATTTGCTTTAGGATTGACTATAAAGGAAATTCATTATCCCTATTCTACAGTAGAAGAAACTGAGATTTAGAAAGATTAAGTAATTTATCCAAAGTCAAGTAGGCAGTAAAGTGCCAGAGCCAGACCTTTCCAGTTTCTCATAACCTTTATACATGTGTTGCTTAAATCCACCGTGCTCCATGACCACAGGCTGAACACTTAATCCAGCTGGGATTCTGGGGAAAAGTCATGTTATTGCTGACAAGGACTGTTGGTAATAATGTAGAAAGAGGTTATGTTAAAACCATTGCCACTGACTAGGGGTTCAGAGAGGGACACAAAAACCATAGAATCAACAACAAGCATCTTCATAGCATACATTCTGCCAATAGAGGTCTTCCATGACTTAAAAGAGTAGACTTCCTAATCACCCAAGGAAGAGAAGGTTGAGGAAAATATAGGTGTAACTAGGAAATTTCTAGGTGAAATATTAAGGAGGTTGCAAGGGTAAAGGGGAAACATAAAACATTTACTATATGTTGGCATCTAGAATAATATAAACTCATTATAAAACATATTATTGTTAAAGAAAGGGATCAATCAATATTTGTTGTCAATTATGTGTTAAACCCTGTGGTATTTTAAGAAAACCATAGACTCACACATTATCATGTTCCAAATTTTATTAACCACTTATATTTATAATTTTAAAATTTATGTATATGCTTAACCATATTATTACATATGACCAACATTAGTACGTCATTAAAGCTCAAGATATTCCACGGGATTTAAAAAAAGAAAAAATTCTTATGAAATCACACAGCCTCCTTTGAGCTCCTTGAAGGGATTTTTGTCCTCTGGGATACCCTTTACTAATGGATCCTCCCCAGATCTTTCTTCAACGTAATCCCTGAATTCTTCACAACATTTGGACACCTTAAAGGAAAAAAGAAAGAGATGATTCATTTGGTTTAATGGAGAATACTTCAGAATCCAAGAATGCATTTATAATAACCATTTGTGTGTGTGTATGTTCTATCTTTTTAATGTGATTCTGTTTTCTGCCAACGCACTCATACTTTGTATGAGAGAAGAAGAAACATTGACAGCGGCTCCCTCCTCTGTCCTTGTGGATATCTTGGAGCAAAGGCTAATCAGCTGGCCGAACTCCAGCTAAGGGTTCTCAGCAGATACTGCCTCCAGCCTCTTTAAAGGAGACAGGATCCAGGGATCAGAACACAGCTGACAACACAAGTCAGGAATGTTACCAGAGTAAGCACTGATTAAATGTTTTTCCTCATTCCAAAAATGTGACCTGTGAAGGTGGAAGGGAATGAATAATTGTTAAATTCCAGGCTTATCACCACTGCTGTATTCTCAGAAGGATACACTTGTAATTTTATTTTAAGCTTGTCTAATGATTGATCATGATTGTGAACTTGAAGGTAAGCTCCAAAGGGACCTCTGGCTGATTTGTTCACATGTATCGCAGGCATCTAGAACAGAAACTATTTATTTGTGTGTGTGTGTGTGTGTGTGTACTCAGTCATGGCTGATTCTTTGCAACCCCATGGACTATAGCCTGCTGGGCTCCTCTGATCATAGAATTTTCCGGGCAAGAACACTGGAGTGGGTTGCCACTTCCTACTCCAGGGGATCTTCCCTTCCCGCCGTCTCCTGCATTGGCAGTCGGTTCACTATGCCACCTGGGAAGACCCTTATGTTTTACTGGTGTTCAGTAAAAAAGTAGTGGCTGAACCAAATCATTTGTTTTGTTTATGAGCTTGCTCCTTAGTCATCTGCAACATTATAGTAATGACTTCGTGAAAAATCAGGCTTTAGTATTTTAATTAATGGACTCAGTCAAAGTCTGTTAATGTACCATATAACATACTGTTTAGAGAGAGGCAAAGTTCTATACATGTGTAAATATAAGTGTGTGTGTCGTATATATGTATACATATGCATATACACACACGGGACCACGTTATTCATCCCTTTTAATTGTCAACTTGTTTTGTTTTCACTTAATACAGCATCATGACATTAACACAAAGCTGTTTTATTTTTGGCAGTCCACGAAGTAACCATTCTGCAAGTTATCTAAGGAATTTATTGTTTTGTTTTAATAAATTCTTCATGCCATTTTTTTCATGGAAGTTCTAAGCAACATCAGACAGAAGACTTAAAACTACTTATAACTCTGCAAACTCATTATCTGCATGAGAACAAATCATTTCTAACTGGGGGCAGGGCACTGGTCAGGTGGCTCCTTCCTAGGACGATACTTGGAGTTTATGCACACCTTTGAACAATAACAATTTGAAATATGCAATGATTTAGAATGATTTTTTTTTCCTCCTCAAAATTCAAACTTGAGATTTAGATTCACTTTTTCCCCCTTCTTCCAAACACCAGCTCTTTGGGCCCCCACCAGATGTCAGCAATAGGAATCAGTGAGGGTTAGTTTTGACAGTGTCTGGTTAGGATCTGAGGATACTGAGGAGCAATAATTACCTACAATCCTCTGTGAGAGTATGCGGTTCAAAACTCTGTTATAAGTATATACAGTTTAATACAAGTTTACACAGCACGGTGGAAAGAACATGGACACTGGATTCAGGGGATTCCAGGTTTGATTTTGGCTCTGCTCACTTACCAGCTGTGTCCTTGTTTAAAACAGTTTATCTAAAGTTTAGCTACTTCATCTATGAAATAGAAGGAACACAGGTTGCACTAAATACCTAGCATAGACAGTGAAGCAAATGGTAGCTATTAACTACAAAGGATGCCAAGAGTTGTCTTAGTTTGACAATGCTGCCGTTTAGTCACTAGGTCACGTCTGATTCCATGCGACCCCGTGGACTATAAGCTGCCAGGCTCCCCTGTCCATGGGATTCTCCAGGCAGGAATCCTGGAGTGGGTTGCCATTTCCTCCTCCAGGGAGTCTCACAATGTTACCACCTTGATAGCAAGGTTGAGGTGTATTATGGATCAGTCTGGTTCATAGATATCAATAATAATTTTTAAAGTAATAATAATATTGTTACTATTCCCATTTTATAGAAGAAGAAATTGGCATAGATAAATTAGCTAACTTAAGTGAATGTTACACAGGGAGAAAGTTGTAGAGCTGGAATCTGAGTCAGATATGGTTCCAGAGGAGACCCACTTAACCATACTACGATGGACACTCATGCCATCCTACGTCAGAGTTCTGGGTTCAGGCCTGGAAAGTTCTGAGTGTGTGTGTGTGTGTGTGTGTGTAGTTTTGGCAGTCTGATACTAAATTAAATTGACTTCCAAGAGCAAAGACACATTATGTGATTGGAAAAGGAACCAGAAAGCCTGACAAAATGGGGATGTATGTGATGTTTATCCGAAACAATAATTCCCAGGTGAACCTGCCACAGTGAACAGTAAACATGAAGATGACCAACCTGCATATAAAACAATCCTGGCTACATAAATAACAAAACAGCTTTTGGATGTTTCAAGTATAAAAGAAAAAATCATTAACTCCTTTATCTCAAAAGTTTATTTTCCCACAAATCATAAAGATAAGGATTTTACCTTTTTTGGTGTATGTTCCAAGCTGTTGTGCTGTTTAAAGATTTCATTTTTATCTTTACAACAAAGTATGTTTGGCCGGTATGGAAAGGGCAACAGGGAAGTTTCAGACAATTATAAACATAAAAGAAGCCAAAATTCCAGCTTTTATTGGGAGTGAGAGTTTTGAGCAAAGTTTGAAGATAATACAAACTCTTTTTTCACTTTGGCCTGATAAAACAAGTTTTTTTTTAAGAAACGTGAAATATACTCTTATGACTTGTGGAGGAGTTTTTGTCCTACTGATGTTTCTAAAACAAAGAGATCTAAAATACGTATCTGTATTTTCCAAGCGTCAGTCACTGTTTGGTGGAAAACTTTATTTCTTTGCCATTTCTGCTCCTTCTAAAGGGAGAGAACTTCGGGTAATGGTTTTTAAGATCTGACAAATGTTTGTAGGAGAAACCAGCAAGTTCTTGTGCCTGACCTCATTTTTATTTTTAAAGAAGGAATAGAATGTACTCATTCATTACTGGCCATGACAATGCTGGAGGGGATGACGTCTTGGCTAAGAGTATTTGAACAATATCAAATAAAGAGAAACATCAGTTTAGTAAAGTAAAAACAAAACACCTATATGCATTGCTTTACTTTATTGCGTAGCTAAAAAATATGATGTCATAGTCTTCATTTTATTTTTCTCTCTCCACCCTCTTTTAAAAAATAATCTATAAAAATGTAAAAATATTTTTAGTTTAGTGGCCATACAAAACCAAAAATAGGCCAAGGGCTGAATTTGGCTTATGGAACATAGTTTTCCAGGCTGTTAATTTTAACTCTAAATCAAAAGATAATTATGATTATTAATTTTCTTAATTTCTGATGAGTTTTATCTGAAAAACTTATTTTCAACTATACTGAGCTTCTCCAATGAGTGATGTGAAAGAGGAGAAATAATTTTCCCTCTACACTTCTAGGTTCTTAACTGAGATCACTCTGTAATAAGAAAGGCAGATTAACAGGAGAAAAACAAGTTTAAAAACATGTATACCCTCTGTATACAAGGGAGAAGCTCAGGAAAACTGAAGAGCTTCCTGAATTAGTTCAAGTCACCACCTTAAATACTACTACAAAGAAAGACAAAAGAAGATGGTGGGTTTGGATAACAGGGGTGTGGGCAGCCAGTTATGAGTTTAAGATAATGATCAGACCCTTACCCTAAAAAGTCCCTGGAGGCTCATATGGTAAAGAATCTGCTTGCAATGCAGGAGACTTGCATTCAGTCCCTAGGTTGGGAGGATCCCCTGGAGAAGGGAATGGCTACCCACCGGCTCCAGTATTCTTGCCTGGAAAGTCCCATGGAGGGAGGAACCTGGCAGGCTATATAGTCCATGGGGTCTCATAGAGTTGGACACAACTAAGCAACTAACACTTTTCATGACCTTAAAATAATTCGTGACAACCCATCCCTGAAGGACAAATATTTCCCTTTCTTATGTCAGAATACAATCTCCTGGCTACGCCCTTATAAGCCCCTGACTTTCTCTTCCCTGGAACACTCTTCAAGTTTTACCCAAATCTGTCTCCTGAACTGTAATATCTAAGAGCCCCAAATAAACATTTTTCATTTAAAAAGAAAGGATAAAATAAAAGCACAGTGTCAAAAAAAAAAAAAAAAAAAAAGAATAAAAACAAACAACAGGC
>SJYV01043757.1:0-16266 GCA_006410875.1 Neotragus pygmaeus
ATCTGGCCCTTTTTCTGGTGTTGTGGGCAGTGTGGGGTCACTTCCAAGGCAGTTCCCTCTGTTTAACTTCTGTTTGCTGATCTCTTCAGTGTCTGATTTCTGCCCTGACACAGATGGGGCAGTGGCGGACACTTTTTTTTTAGGCTCACTTGTTCAGTCGCTCTGTGGGGAGGAAGGGATGCTGCAAAGAAATAACATTGGCATGTGGTTGCAGTGTCCCATCCCTGCTGGGCCTGCCCCTGCTCACGGCGGCACACACCGCTCAGGCTCTATGTTGCTCCACCGGGAACCATCTGAGGCCGGCCCTAGGCTGCATGCACCTCGCCAGTCTAAGCCACTCAGGCTCGGCGCTCAGGTAGCCCTCAGAGGTGCAGATTCCGTTGGGACTCCCAAGTCCAAGTAGCTCAGGTTTTTGGCAAGTGCGGCCGCTTGACTAATCGCCTTTCCTGTCTCTGAGGCTCAGTTTTCTGGGTGTACCTCTGGCGTTCCTTCTCAGGTGGATGATGACTGTCCAGAACCTGCAGAAGTCTTAGTTAGCAAAGAAACTTGCTTGCATTTTGGTAGGTAATGTCTCTTTTGGGCTGCGATTGCCCCCTTCCAGCCCTTATGGCTCTGGCTGCCTATCACCGGAGGGGGATGGTCTGCAGCCGGCTATTTCTGTTTCATCCTTTGTTCTGTGCACGGTCTTGGCGATGTCTTATGTTTGAGCATTGCATTTCGCGTGGTAGCTATCCCACAGTCTGGTTTGCTAGCCCAAATTAGTTCGCTCTGGGTATGTGTGGGACGTTTCGGTCGGCTTCTTAAAAATCACTGCAGCCCACGCCTCCTGCGCCTCCCTGCCCAGCCCCACTTGCTAATGGTGGATGCAGGCATCTGCGCTGCTTCTCCGCTGGGGGAGTTACTGTTGGGCTCGTAATCTGTTGGTTTTAATTATTTATTTTTCCTTCCTGCTATGTTGCCCTCTGTGCTTCCAAGGCTTGCCACAGACTTGGCAGTGAGAGTGTTTCCTGGTGTTTGGAAACCTCTCTTCTTAAAATTCCCTTCCCAGGACGGGACTTCCTTCCCGGGACGGAGCTCCCTCCCTACCTCCTTTGTATCTTTTTTTGTCTTTTATATTTTTTCCTACCTGTTTTTGAAGACAATGATCTGCTCCTCTGGGTGCCTGATGTCCTCTGTCAGCATTCAGAAGTTGTTTTGTGGAGTTTACTCAGCGTTGAAGTGTTCTTTTGATGAATTTGTGAGGGAGAAAGTGGTCTCCCCGTCCTATTCCTCCATCTTCCAAGCTCCTCCCCATTTGCCTCTTTCTAAAGTCAGTCTTTTAAAGAATAATTAACCCAGAATGAGAGCATACAAATGACATTTAACATTTAAAATTTTACAGAGAAAAATCCTTTCTTGACTGGGACATAAGAAATGAAGAGGGATTGCTGAAAATGAAGTAGGATGCAATTTGGGGAAAACCAAAAATGTCTTGCCATTTCTGGAAGAATAGTCATTTCTGGTACTAATTCTTTGAGGTCCTAGATATGCAGAGGAGTGAAGTTGCCAACAGAGACAGGTATAAGCCTGATGCTTTGTGTGCAGTACAGACCGCATCCGTTGACATTTTCTTTCCACCAGGGGTCCCTTGACCAGTGAAGTGTCATAAAGAAGAATACGTGTCATGAACGTTTCACAAGGGAATAAAGGAGCTCTGAAAAAGAAGGTGTGAGAGGAAAAAGCATTTTCACTTTGAGTGCTGTTTAAGACAACTGGAATATTTCAGTTTTTTGGTTCCTTGAGACACTAAATAGCTGTAGGAGCAAAACAAACAAACAAAACATGGGCTAAGTAAAAATCTTTCAAAGAAAACCTGGAGAATGAGACAGGAAGCTTCGAAAAAAGCTGACATGTCCCCAGGAGCCTGGAAGGCCACTGACAGGCAGGTGGGGCTGCATAGTGTATCAGGTCAACAAAGGCCTGAGCAGGCCCTCAGCCCTAAACCCTCTCCCTGGCTAAGCTTGAGGCGCCCACATGCAGGAGGTGAGGGCTGAGACACAGATGGCAAGACTTGGAGAGGCGGAAGGTGTGCCTTCAACATGGCAAAAGAGCTTCCTCAGCATACACTGTCCTTCAGGTTGAAATGAAAAAGCACTAAGCAGCAAATGCTAAATTCACTACAATTTGCTGAATACAAAACTTGAGTCTACAAGAATAAAGAAAAAAAGAATCAATAAACATGCACTGATAAAAAGAAAAAAAAGACACAAATGCATTCTGGCTTGTAATACTCTTTTTCTCTTATATCATTTAAGAGAAAATTCCTTAAAGCAAGACATTTAATTCTACATTTTAGGGCATATATGTATAATGATGCAATTTTCTTGATAATAATAGTACAAAGGAGAAGGTGCAAGCAGAGCCATGTAGAGAAAATATTTTGTATATTATTGGAATTAAGTTGGTATTAACTTGATTGTAATAAATTGAGATGTTAATTGTAATCCACAGGGCAGTCATTAACAAAATAAATTTCAAGCATTTTAAATGATGAAATAATATAAGATATCTCCACTGATGAAAATGGAATCAAATCAGAAGCCTGTTAATCAGGAATTAACAGAAGGTAATTTGGGAAATTTACAAATATGTGGAAATTAAACAGTAAGCAAACAAATTTAGAAATGACACAGAAAAAAATAACAGAATGCTTTGAGATTAATAAAACATACCAAAATTTATGGAATGAAACTAAAGCAATGTCACACTTAGAGGGAACTGTGTATCTGAGAACGCCTTAGTAAAATTAGAAAAAAGATCAAATCGGCAACTCAACTCTTCAACCAAAGAAACTAAGAAACAAGACCAAGAGCTAAACAAAAATCAAGCTTAAATAATTTTAAAAGATTAGAGCGGAAATAAATGATAAAAACAATAGAAAAAATGAACAAAAATTCTGCTCTTTGAAAACTGACAAAGTGTTAGCTGGATTGCACAAAAGAACAACATAAGACTTCAATTACCAAACTCAGAAATGCAAGAAGGAATGCAGACCTTACAAAAATAAAATAAATTTTAAGAAAATACTAGGAATAATCACAGGGCAAAAAAATAAGTATCTAGATGAAATGGAAAAATTACTCTAAGGATGCATACTACCAAACTCAATCTGAGAAGAGCCGCCATAAACAGAAGAGTAACAAGTACAGCATTCCTGTACCAAGTAAACTGACTGAACTTTAAACACAGTTATCATATGCAGAAATCCCTTTCCTGGACATATACATACAGGGATTGAAAATATATGTTCATAACAAAATTTGTGTACAAATATGCAAAGCCATATTCATAGAATATCCTAAATTAAAAGAAAGTCAAATATCCATTAGCTGGTAAGTGAGGATAAACAGAATTGTAATATGTCCATATAATAGGATATTTTTTAGCTTCAAAAGCATTAAATACACTCTAAGACATAGATGAACCTTGCCATTAGGCATGTGAAAGTAGTCTGATGAGAAAGGGCAGCTATTATATGATTCTATGTATATGAAATGTCCAGAGTAGGCAGATGTCTACAGACAGAAAGTTTATTGTTAAATTTCAGGGGCTGGAGGGGAGGGAGAATGAAACCAAGGACAGACAGACTGTGATTTCTTTTCAGGGTGATAAAAATATTAATGAATTATAAAATGATGATGGTTTTATAACCTTGTTAAACATACATAAAAACACTGAGTTGCACTTGAAAAAGGGTCAAATTATCTAAAGTTAATACTTAAGTATCTAAACTATATCTCAATAAAGATAACCCTTATTGAAGTATAATTAATGGCATTCACTCATATTTTAATTCTTGGATATGTTGGTTTGGTATATCTCTTCATTTTAATTATTTAATTTGTGCTTTTTACTGTATATTTTTATATATTTATTATTCAATTTACCCCTTAACTTATATTTTTGATGGTATTTAAATAATATTGCACTTATCATTTTACTTTCTAATCACTCAATGCTAATATATGGAAAATAGTTTTTTGTATTAATATATTGATATAGTGTCTTCAATTATTAGTTCTTATAGCTTTTTTCTTGCTGGCATAGGTTCCACAGAGTTATGCATAGTTGATCATGAAACCTCTAAGAGAGTTTTGCTTATTCCTTCTCAATTTGTAAGCATTTTGTTTTATTTAAATCTACTGAGCCATAGTAGACATTTGCTTTTGTCCAAGAGTAATGTGTAATATTGGTATATATCCATGTGTACTTAAAGAGAACTTACTTGTGGGTTGAGTTTTCTATAAATGTCAATGAGTTCACAGTGTTCTTTTTAAGTTTCTTTGTGTTAATTATTTTAACATTTTTTTAGAGAAATGGTGTTGAAATCTAACTATAATCGTATCTATTTTTCCTTTTACCTTTATTCATCGTTAACTTCATATATTTTGAAGTTATATTGTTAGTTTTATTATTATAATAGCTGTCTTGATAGATTAACTATGGTGACAAAAATTGACTGCTTTATCATTACGAAATTTTCTTCATCCCAGTACTATTTCTTACTTTAAATTCTACCTTGTCTCTTAATATACCCAGTATGTACTTTTTCTATATTCTTTGTTTTTAAACATGTTTAAGTTGAAATATAGTTAAAAATGTGTTAGTGGCAAGTATACAACAAAGTGATTCAGTTATATGTATCTATGCATACATATATCAAGCCATGAAAGTAACCATAAAGTCTGCTGATTTGTGGTAATAATGCAGTCTACATTCTCTCTGGTGAAACACTAACCAAGCTGCAAGCATGGTGCTAAAAATAGTCAAAGAACGTGTCTTTCTTGTTTAAAAGATGGGGGGGTGGGGTCCATGATGTTAATTACTGTGAATTTTGGCATAATTTGAATAGCTTGGTTTTTATCCTATAGGCAATAAAATATTAACTTCCCACATACATGAATATCTAAAATAAAAGTGGATCATATTAATCAGCATTTTGAAATGAGGCCATCATACATATTTCTAATAGAACTCAAATAAAACACAAAGTAAATAATTTCAAACTGATAAGTGTAAATGCCCAAATTGGAGACATTAAAATTTACAGCTATAGAGATAAATAGATGGAGAGATAGCTTAAATAAAAAGTAATCATTTACTTTAAAGATAGCAAACTCTTGAGACAATACCATCTCTCACTTCATCGTCACCATTATGTTCCATGTGCTCCCAGGTATAATGAGAATTTTAGAATTTATGCAGAGAACAGTAGCGCAACATTGGATCAAAGACGGATCTGAATGTCCAATTCCGTCATTATTTTTGCCTCCTTTTTAGATTTAGAGAGATGTTTTCTCTCTCTCTTCTTTTATATTCTCTATGTAAGGAAAGAGCAATTCAAAGATATAGATCAAATCCACACATTTATCAAGCAATTAACTTCTTCACTAATTAAAATAT
This sequence comes from Neotragus pygmaeus, assembly GCA_006410875.1. Lineage (NCBI taxonomy): Eukaryota > Metazoa > Chordata > Mammalia > Artiodactyla > Bovidae > Neotragus > Neotragus pygmaeus. The sequence continues at coordinate 5,443 of SJYV01043757.1, forward strand.
AACAGGCTTTCGTTTAGTGCTTCCAGTGTACCAAGACACATGCCTATATTAAGGATCCAGGGGTAAGTTTTCTCTGCCTACAGGGATCACACGTTTTCAATTCACAGGTAAGTTTGGTGGCAATGAAGATTATAGGAGATTTTAAGTATTTATTAGGTTTCTAAATTTGCACAAAAAGCTATGAGATTCAGAACTACTATTCTAAGATATAAAATTTGACTAAAACCAGAAAACCTTTACTATTGCTCAAAATCAATAATAGGAAAAACACTTGATCTTTTATTATGAGACTTAAGACTTTTTTAAAAGTTTAGTGATCATTAAATTCTATGCCTTGCAGTTATAAAATAATATTATTGCTTTCCACTATGTGAAATGGTGCATATATTATTTAAACTGATGCTAATTTGCGAGCCACACTGAAATAATTGCTATGGAGTCCACATTATCATTTGTTGAGAAATCAAGATACCATTGCTTCATTAGTCTTAGATTTAATCTTAAAAATTAACCTTAAAAGGCTTTCATTTGATTAAACACATATCTAAATTATAACTAGGAAATGCAAATAATATTTTCACATATTTACTGATAGACTAGGATTTTTAATTATTACAACATTGAAATAATCTTCTTCAGAGTATATATTTTCATCTAGTTTTCATTAATATAACTGCGATAAAACTGAGCAAGTACAGTTAAAATATAAGAATATGGAAGAGAAAAATAGTGAATTTGAAAATCATATTTCAAATAAATGTCATTCATGTATTCATTATCAATTAAGCAAGTGAAGAATTTCATTTCAAGGTAACATAATAATATACATTTTATTGGAAAATACTTGGCTGTTGAGAAAACATATAGATAACACATTACTATGCTTGCTCATTTAATACTCACAGCAAGCTTATGAGGTGCATACTGTCATTATACACATTTTATAGTTAGGAACAAAGTCCCAGATATTGTTGAAGTTTCTCTTGACCACATGCTCCATGTTCCTCTTATCTTTATCTCAGAAGCAACCACTAGCATGAGTTTGATGTATGTTGATTTACTCATTTTTTTTAACTTTTACATTCATATATTTACCCAGAAACAATATGCAACAGTGTGTTGAGTATTTTAAGTGGATATACATATTATCAAACTGTGTGTTGTTTCAAAAACCTTTTTCTCAAGAATTGAGATGTTGATATGTTTCATTTATTCTTTTAAATTGTTATCTTATAGTCCAACCAATCTAATTTTACAAATAAAGATGTGGGGAAAGGTGAGAAAAGTATTTTATTTAACAAGGTTAATTTGGTGAATTAATAATCAGTTCCCTTTATTGTTGGGCCAATACTCTTTCACAACATAGCAGCCACTTTTATTTGAATCCTATGTTACCTTGCATAATGCACTATTCTGGATTTCTGCATTCTCATTAACAGACATAGTAGATAATATAGTTGAATTTGATGGTCTTTATTTTCAAAAGTCTAAAAACAACAATTTTGAAAATTCTGTTTCATTGGGATGATTTTTTTTTATACTTCCTCATAAATATGTTAACTTCCTGATATGACATTGTGTGTATTCTCTTGAAACCTCTCATATTTCTGGGCACGTACATAGGGAGGAATCAAGATTTGTGAAATGTATCGGATGACTTCCATACTTTCATCTATTTTTAATGTTTTTGACCAGCCTTTCCAAAAGAGCATCTCCTTTGTGTGTGCTATGCTTATTCTCTATATTTTGTCTCGAGGGCTTGGTGATATTAAAAAGACATCATGACTAAAGCCTTTGAAATCATCTTTTCTTTTGCCATGGCTATTAAAATCATTCTTTACACTTAATTTTATGTGTATGCGTGTGTGTATGTATATTTGTGTGTGCAGTTTCTTGCACTTTAAAAAATCTTTAAAGAGCAATCCATTAAATGATAGTTTTCTATAATCTGTTAAAGGCTCATGCTTCCATTTTACTTCCAAATATATACTTTCTAAGTGACTTTGTATATTGTGATAAAACCTTTAAGGTCAAGAAGTGCTAGGATTTTCTTTATTCTCTGAGTATAATATTTCTAGTCTTCAATGTCCTTACAGTCTCTCATTTCTGATAAATAGCCAGAGGATTAATGTTTTAGTGAAAGCTAGCTTGTCACCTTCAAAAGGAAACCTCTTCAAATCAAAGTCTCTTATGTGGCTTGACTACTAAGTGAATTTTAAATAAACACTCTAAAAAGAAAGAAAAATTACCTTTCCAACTGTTTGTCTCTCTGTACCAATTTGTACCTATGTTATACACACACAAATATATAGATATCTTAATGTGTACAGTTGCTAGCAGAATTTTTTTATTAATAGACAAGCTTCTCTTAACAATACCAATAAAACTAAATGACTGTACATTACTTTAAGTACTTCAGTAATCTATAATCTATACCATAAGGTAATATGCATCAAAAAAATACACTGTGAACAGATCTTTAAAAATTATTCTTCAATTTAAGGTTATTGGGTCCTAATGTTAAAATTTGATTTCTCTAGCATGGTAAGTTTGTAGATCCAAAAAAATTTATTACATCTTCTAAATGCTGATCACATAGTGTTATCCAGAGAGGAAGACAAAAATACAGCTGTTTCATGTCAATAAAGTCTGGGAATAATGTGAAAGATGTCACTCAAGCTATTAAATCTTATTTTTTCTCTTCCCATAGTTTCTGACTCATTAATTTCCAACCAAAATCTAAGGTGAAAAGTAAAATTATATGGTAAACACATGCTGAAAGGAATCATTGTAAAGAATAAATCAAAAAAGTTTCAAAAAATCTATCCTGATTCTAGTTACCTGACTTGATTTATCAGAGAAATACGTGGTGATTTTATAATCTTATAATTATTTACCATTTATCCTATTTTTCTGGGATCCTTTTAGTTTTCTCCTTTTCTCATGCTTTTGGGGTAGTTAATGATGATTCAAATTCCTTTGTTTAAAATATCTTATTGATCTACTTATACCTGTATCCATTCTCCTCCAAACTCCCCTCCCATCCAGACTGCCAGAAAACACTGAGCAAACTTCCCTGTGCTACAGAGTATGTCTTTGTTGGTTATTCAATTTAAATATAACGTATGGCTGAATCCCTTTGCTCACCAGAAACTATCACAACATTGTTAATCGGCTATATTGCAACACAAAATTAAAAAGTTTAATAGCAAGCATAAAAAACTAAAAATCTTCTTGATCTAGAAATCACTCCTTTTCCCTATAGCATCAATAACTTAGTGACTGTTGAATTTATCATCACAAAATCATACTACATAATTTAAGTGTTTTTTTTTAATAACATACCTGACAAACTGATTGTTTTTTTAATACATTTTAATTTGACTTCTTGATAGCATCCAGGGAGGCACCTTGAATGTTTCCAAGTCCATTTTAGGCAAGCTTCTTCTAGGAAGTTTTCATATTGTTAGCTAATCTCATCCCTAGTGATTTATATATTATTCAACAACAACAACAACAAAGTATTATCGTCCTGAGATTTACCTGTTGCTCCTTTTTCTCTAGTTCACAATGCCAATCCAGAAATGACCCTCTTGGGAGATATAAATTCTTCTAGAAAATGAACTCAAGGACAACATGAGGTACATTTGAACACTTGACAAAAAATAACCATGACCAAATAATTTACAGAACAGTGTTCAATATTTTGGTATTTTACCACATATATGTAAATGTCTGCATGTGTGATTTAAATCTTTTATCCTGTAGAGTGCTAGATTAAGGCTTTTCTTGAATAAAATGAAAATATTATTTCAATATATATTTACAGTTTCATTACATTTTAAAGAAACATTTTCATGCTAATGACCTGTTGTAATTTTAGCTTCATGACTTAGTAAAAAAGTTATGTATAATGAGTCAGGATACACTAAGAAGAATGTTGACCTAAAACATAAAATGTTCAATTCAGTTCAGTGGCTGTTATGTCTGACTCTTGCAGCTCCATGGACTGCAGCACGCCAGGCCCCCCTGTCCATCACCAACTCCCGGAGTTTATTCACTCATGTCCAGATTCATGTCCAAACATAGAATGGGAATCTGCTAAAAACTGTCTCAACAGTAACTTCCACAGACATGTCCAAGAAAAGAATAGTGTATGATACGATAATCTGTGGAGTACTAACAGATGTCAATTGTATTAATTTCCTTCACAATTTTCTATATTAACTATGTTATTTCCTTGTTTTGGTTTATGAAGGATGAACATAACATTGCCTAAGGGATGCCAAATCTTTGGACCAAAATGCCAAATTCATGGTTTTACATTTGAAGAACACTTGCCTGGCAAAAGATATAGTTTACATAAAATAAAATAAAAATAGAATATGCAGGGAAGAGAAGATCAGACGTCAGCAGACAGCTCACAACCCTCCACTGCTCCATCTCTTTAAAGGGGAGGCTTGAAAGGAATGCCCCAAGGGAGACACCCACGTCACGGACCTGCGTGTTTCTGAGTCCTCTGGCACAAATCTGAAGTGGAGATCCTCGAATCTCGAAATAAATTTAAGACTCCTGAAGAAAAGAATTGCACCCACACTGCATGTCGAATTCTGGGAGCTGGTAACTTTAAGATAACCCCTCTCAGTGCAAATAGTTTGAAGCAGTAGAGTAAAATCGCTGTGTGGGGTGTGAGAAAGGGAGTGGGCTAGGCTATGACTTCAGCAGAGAAAACCACAGAGTCCTCTCCAAGCCAAGAAGACTGTGCAACAGCTACAACCGCAGTGTGGCCTATGGCCTGAATGGCCGTTGCTGATATAATGAGAGACTGAGGCCATACCTTTTTCACTCATACTACACAAGTTTGAATGAAAATAGACCGTTTCCATATATACACATTTGAAAGGGAATATGTTAATTTCTCTGACATCAAATGAAATATTATTTGGTACAGCATTGCTGAAATGTTACTCATAGTGAGAAAAAAATCAATTTATAATTAAAGAAAAAATATCAATACTCTATCTTATAAATAAAAAGTACTTTTCCTTATAACAGCATTGTATACCATCTAATTTAGAAGCACATTAAATATCTAGATACATGAAGTTTCCATATATCTAATGAATAAAATTATTAAAAAATAGTTAATTTTTTAGAGTCAATTGCCTATTAATTTATTATTTTTAGATAATGATTATTTGGCAAATACTGTGGTCAATTTCAAACTGTTTAAGATAAATGAAAGTTTGGATGATTAATTACAATTTAGACATGGGCAAAATCTCTACACAGCCAGAAAAATCATTTATTCAATATTAAAAGACTTTTTGAAGATGTTTTGGTTTTCATTAGCCTTTCAATGCATGATTCTTTTCCAGACATACCAGATTAAAATTTACCATTATCTCAGTTCTATTCAAATACTTCAGATTTTTTAATAGCTGTTTTTCTCCCAATTATCTTGAATTCTAATAACTCTGATTAACTCCTAGTGCTATCATTTTAATGTACAAGTACTGTCAATTTTCTAGACTACATGCAATAAATTAAGCTCATCTGGTGGCTCCAATGATAAAGAAGCTTCCTGCAATACAGGAGATATGGATTCGCTCTCTGGTTTGAAGATCTCTTGAAAAAGGGAATGGCCACCACTCCAGTATTCTTGCCTGGAGATTTCATGGACAGAGGAACCTGGCAGACTACAGTTCATGGGGTCACAAAGAGTCAGACGATTGAATAACTAACACACAACACACACAAGGCCAACAGTCTACTTGACTGAAAGGATGCAGCCACAAAAGGGTGGTCAATGGGCATGGAAATATCTGGAGAGCCTGAAAGCCCGTGTGGATTCTGGTCAGAGAGATGGATGCCTAATTTGGTGAAGTCACTATTTCTCCAGGTTTGACAGGTGTAGGTGTTTTTAGTATACCAGCTGAATCTGAAAATGTTACATTCAACATAGTTGACTTTACAGAGTACAGGTAACACATTCAACTTCTAATAACTGTANAAGGGTGCTAGTTCTATGGGATTAAAGCCCTTTCTTATTTAACCTCTACTACCTCTTTTTAGGGGACTTCCCTGGTGCCTCAGAGGGTAAAGAATCTGCCTGCAGTGTAGGAGGCCCTGGGTTTAATCCCTAGGTCATAAACATCCCCTGGAGAAAGGAATGGCAATCCACTCCAGTATTCTCCCCTGGAAAATTCCACAGAGAGAGGAGCCTGGCAGGTTATAGTCCATGGAGTTGCAAAGGGTCAGACACGAGTGAAAGGTCAACAAAGGGTCAACACACACACACCTCCTTTTAGGGGGCTTCTCAGGTGGCACAGTGGTAAAGAATCGACCTGCTAATGCAGGAGACACAGGTTTGATCCCTGGGTTGGAAGATCCCTGGAGGAGGAAATGTCAACCCACTCCAGTATTGTTGCCTAGGAAATCCTATGGACAGAGAAACCTGGTGAGCTACAGTCCATGGGGTCACAGTCAGAAATGACTGAGTGCCTGAGGATGCACGAGGACACCTCCTTTTAGGCCCAGTCTCCAAATGCAGTCACATTAGGGGTTAGACATTCAACGTGGGATTTTGGGGAAGAATACTAGTCAGTCCATAGGAGCCAGCTTTGAGTCCCCTGGCTGATAGTGGAGCACCGTGATGGAAAACATCTGGGTCCTAAATGATTTCTTAACACAGTAATAGAGGTGTGTAACCTTTCTGGACCACTCACCCTTCTCAGGACTGTAATTTCTAAGCCACTGGGTTCATGGCTGTGTTTGTCACAGCAGCTGTATCCTAACAGAGTGTGAAAGAAAAGAGCCAAAAAGATCTCCTGGGAGAAAAAACAGAACATGTCATCCATCATCTTTTTTGAATCTCTTTTTGAATGTCTTTTAACCCCTTTTAATACTAATCTAATTATATTTGAATAGGCAAATGCTTAGAAATCATAGTCTCGTCTTCTGTATAACAATTCTCTGTGTAATCTGTTGCAGTCGAATTAGTTTTGGTCCTAATTTGTGATAGATATGGAGCTACCAAAGGTATAAATTCAGATATTTATAATAATTACATTTCCTGCCAAGTTCATGTTGCCAACTTGAAAGACAGTGCTCATTTTTAAAAGTAGATATATCTGTTTAAAAAAAATACAATAATTTTTGGTGAAACTAAAGGACTTCATGAAAACTTCTATAGAATTCTTAGAAAAGTTACTAGGTTTCTTTTTGAAATAATAGAATGTTCTAAAATTATGTTATGGTGGTGGTTGAGTAATTCTATGGACATACTAAAAACCACTGAACTGTATTCTTCAAATGGGTAAATTATGTATAAGTATATGAGAAAACTAACTGAAAAATTCTACCGCTTTTAAATTATGTTTCAGGAATAAAAATGCACGAAGACCACTAAGAAAGCCAAGTCAGTCTTTGCTTTGTTATACAATTATACTAGTGGAGCCAAACTGCTCTGTGTATCTAAAAGAAGGAATACTGAAGGGGCCCTCCAGCATGCATAGGAGCTGGAGTGAAGGCCCATATTTCCCTCCAGAAGTCACTGGGTTAAATAGGAAGACTCCAGAAGACAAGAGACATGTAGGGATGGTGGTCTTGGAACCTATGCAGTCTATATGCTCTGCCTTGAGATGGGTCCCTTATACAGTGGACGCAGCACATATACACTCCCACAAACGCCCACTCACATATACACATACCCACACATCTTGTTTCTTTCCCTAGGTTTTTTCCTTGTTTTATTAAAAAATGGAGATGAACATTTAACTAAATAGTTTTATCAAACCAAATAAATTAATTGGTCCCTTTTATAATTTTTTATGANACATCTTGTTTCTTTTCCTAGGTTTTTTCCTTGTTTTATTAAAAAATGGAGATGAACATTTAACTAAATAGTTTTATCAAACCAAATAAATTAATTGGTCCCTTTTATAATTTTTTATGAATAAGTGAGTCTTTGTTTTGGGAGTAATCTTAGGGTCCTAAGCAATAATTTGGTTGTAGGGATTGTTCAGAATCATATCTTTCTTAACCTTGGTATCTAGTTTGTCTTCACCTGTATTTTCATTCCTTTTCATTAGAGTATTGGTGAAACTCAGCCTTGAAGTATCTCATGAAATTTCATAATTTTCACATTTCCCTTTAAGCTTAATTCCTTTTCTTACATCTTCCCTAGATCTAGAGAACAGCAGGTCATTATTTTTCTATGCTTCTCTTGAATAGTGGGTAGTTAGACCATTCTCTTAGCCTAATAATCTTGTTCCTTTGCTTAAACTTTCCTTTATAGCTTCTATTTCTCAACCCTTTAACAACTCTCATTGAGGTCCTCAGTTGATATAAATAGTCATTTTCACTTTTTTTCCTCTGCATGATTATTTGAAATAGTATTTCTAAGGAAAAAATTGACATAACTTTAAATGGTTTTACACTGTGCATATTACAAGGTCTAAAGAAATACACTCCCAAGATTAAAAAAGACTAGTGATTACTTTTGAAAACTTAGACTCAACTAAGTAGCTCCAGAAAATGGGATAAAATAAAACATGTAGGTATTATTTGTCAGAACAAAAAGATTTGCCATGATAATTACAATTTGGCAAGTCTATTGTGAGGCCCCTGGGTTGGGGGGAAAAACCCTACAGCCTATATGGGATAATAGAAACATGAGCAATAAGCAGCATGGGATATTAGAGGGAGAAAAAATCGCTCAAAAAACTAAAGTCCTCCTTTCTTTAACAAAATTACAAAATAAGTGGGTGAAGGAAAAGTATTTAGTTTAATGCACCTGCTCAGCTATAAAGCTTTCAATAAAGTTTTACCTCGAAATGCAATTCCAATTATCTTATGAATAAAGAAAAATAACTTTTGAGACAACTAAAACCTTTTACCTAATAAAGTGCCTACCAAAGCTTTTGAAGTCTAATATCAGGCACAGTAATATGAAAAGTGGCCTTCTTTACTGTTTGGAGAACAGGGGAGACAGGTGGCATACCCCCAGGCTACTTCACCCTATTGACCTTACCCTCAAATACCAGAGCTTTAGTCTCTGGTAGGGGTAAGAGTTGGGGAAAGCACCAGAAATGTGACAGTCCAGGATATTTAGTATTTGGGAGGGTAGAGATAATGCAGGGCGCGGGTGTCACATGACTCATGAAACCATACCAGCTCCCTTCCCTGGCACCCCCAGAGTGTCATGCGACAGCCAACCTTGCACCCACATGCCCACCCCCGAGAGATATAGAGTAGTCTCCCCTGGAGAACATAGATCAGTTCAGTTCAGTTCAGTCACTCAGTCGTGTCTGACTCTCTGTAACCCCATGGACTGTAGCAGGCAAGGCCTCCCTGTCCATCACCAACTCCCAATTACTCAAATTCATGCCCATTGAGTCAGTGATGCCATCCATTTATCTCACCCTCTGTTGTCCCCTTCTCCTCTCGCCTTCAATCTTTCCNTAGCAGGCAAGGCCTCCCTGTCCATCACCAACTCCCAATTACTCAAATTCATGCCCATTGAGTCAGTGATGCCATCCATTTATCTCACCCTCTGTTGTCCCCTTCTCCTCTCGCCTTCAATCTTTCCCAGCATCAGGGTCTTTTCAAATGAGTCAGCTCTTCACATCAGGTGGCCAAAGTATTGGAGTTTCAGCTTCAACATCAGTCCTTCCAATGAACATTCAGGACTGATTTCCTTTAGAATGGACATAAATAAACTCCAATAACAAAGGGCCCATAGACTCTGATATTTAAAGATTCTTGCATGTAAATATATATGTTGAAAATCTTTCCAGTATACTGGGAGATGTCATCCAGTTTTTCTTTTTCAATTTGTAAATATACTTTACTCTTCAGTTTGAATGAACAGCCAAGGAACTTCAAATACTGAGGAGTCTCCAACTATGAAATACAGAGTGACATAAATAAGCAGAATAAACTGGGAGAAAAAGAGAGACAACGTAAAGCACCAAATAAAACTTAAAATATATATACATAAACTATTATTATTACTATCCTGATTGATGAGAGAAGATATCACATCTGGAAAAAACAGGATATTATTATGAAAAGAAATAATCAAATTACAACACCTAACTATTAGAATTTAAAATATGATTACTGGAAAATATTCTCAGAAGGTTTGGAAATAGTGTCAAAGAAATCCTCAAAGAGGAAAAATCAGACAAATACTATAGGACAGGAAAAAGTAGAGAATATATCTAAGAGATTTAAAAAATATACAAAAATAAGGAATGGTGGTAAAAGTCCAAGTTGAAATATCTTACACAGTTTCATAATTTCCTGAAGAAAATAGAGACAACACAGTTATCAAAAATCAATTAAGAAGAACTGATGAGCATATGTCTCCAAATGAAAAGACTTACTAGGAATCAAGCAGAGTGGAGAAAGACCTTCATCAGAGCAGACTAAGAACTTTCAGAAAAACAGAAAAAGAAAAAAAAATTCCTAAGAACTTCTTAAAGCATAGAAGCAAGTAATGAATTCTTAAGAGAAACCCCAATTTCCAGATGACTGTGACTCAGTGCCTACATCTTCAAAGTTGTCAAATGAAAGCAGAAAAAAAGACATTCTCAGATGGTCAATATGTAAAATGAATAAACGTGTTTCCTATGCACTCTTTCTTAGGAAAGTGCGAGATGTGCTTTAGAAATCCAAGAGAAAAAAAATCAAGTGTTCAAGTACAGGAAACCAGCAGTGACAGAGATCAATATGTTAGCTCTGCAGCATCTAGAAAGAATATGGGAGAGCTACCATATGACCCTGCGGTCCTACTCCTGAGCATATATGCAGAGAAAA
>SJYV01043760.1:0-18686 GCA_006410875.1 Neotragus pygmaeus
CCAACTCTCACATCCATACATGACTACTGGAAAAACCATAGCTTTGACTAGATGGACCTTCGTTGGCAATAATTACACAATATTGTAATTATCCTTCAATTAAAAATAAATAAATTCAGAAAAAAGAACAAAAGAACAACAACAACAACAAAAACCCCACCAACCATACAGAGCTATGGAAACACTCAAACCCATGTCCCTGCTTACAAGTCCCTTACCCGCTCACGCCCGGGTGCAGTTACAAATGGGGCATCTGTGTCCCCCGCACTCCACAGCTCGTACTCATGCTGGCTGTGTGCTCCTAGGCAGGTTGTTCAGCACTGTGGTTTGGATTGTGTCCCCCGCCACCAAAAGATACGCTGAAGTCTTAACCCCCAGTGCCTCAGAATGTGATCTCATTTACAAATAGGGTCGTTGCAGATAAATTAGCAAAGATGAGGTCATGGTGGGTCCCTAATCCCATATGACTGGGGTCCTTACAAGATGAGGAGAAGGGTCACAGAGAGGGGAATTCCGTGTGAAGAGAGCGTGGCGCAGGAGAGATGCATGCGGGAAAGGCAGAGGCAGTAGCAATGGCAATAGCTGTTGCAGGAGCAATGCGACTGCAACCCTGGTGTGCCAGGGTTTCCCGGTGACCCCCCGAAGCTATGGGGAGTAGACTTTCCAAGCCCTTCAGGAGGAGCTGGTCTTGCCAACACCAAGATCTTGGACTTCTAGCCTCCAGAGCTGGGAGAGACTGCACTTCTGTTGTTTTCAGGCACTCAGTTGGTGCCAATTTGTTATGGCTGCAGTAGAGATGAGTGCACTTGGCCATGCTGCCAGACTGCTAACACGTAGCTTGAGTCGTGTCTCTCTCCCTTGCTCCGGCCTCTTCAGTGGCTCCCCGTGGCCTTCAAGATCAATAGCAGCTGTCTGGCATGATTCACAAAGCCTTCACGACCCCGTCCTGCCTGCCTACCTCTCCGACCTCCTCCCCCAGCCTTCACTGCTGCCAGCCTTCCAGCCCAGTCACAATGTCCTGCCATCCCTGCCGTCACTGGGAAACTCCTATTCATTCTTCAAAACCCAGACCAAACGTTCTCTCCTCAAGAAAGATTTCCAGGATCTCTCTGGATGGAGAGAATTATTATTAGTTGCTTGCCCTTCAGTTTTAGAGAACACCCTGAAAACCCCCTATGACAGCAGATACCTTGAGAATATAAGCTCCATGAGGGTGGGCATTTTTGTTTCCTTCATTGTTGTGTCTTCGGAGTTTAGATAATAGGCGCTCGCTAAATATTTGCTGAATAAGAGTATGAATCAACTCAGGAATGAATGAGCGAATGCAGTGTGCTATCATTACAGTCACTGGAGAGTTTCCTTGTGGACTGCTTGTCTTGTGGCTCAGCTGGGTAAGAATCTGTCTGCAGTGAGGGAGACCTGGGTTCAATCCCTGGGTTGGGAAGATCCCCTGGAGAAGGGAAAGGCGACCCACTTCAGTATTCTGGCCTAGAGAATCCCATGGACTGTATAGTCCATGGGGTCACAAAGAGTCTGACATGACTGAGCAACTGTCACTTTTACTTTTGAGTTCCCTGGCATGGGGAATATAACTGTTTTTGTTCCACGAGTCTGCAGATAACAGGGAGAAACAGCTTTCTTTTCAGCATCTGTGATGGGAACAGGGGAGCTTTGAGGGACACAGGGCTAATGGTGATAAAGCAGAGTACACACGGAAATAACAAAAAGGTATTTTTGCCCCTTCATGTCACTTGACTCCAACTGCTTTAAAGAGAACACAGAAAAACAAAGAAGCTTTGACACAAGCCATTCTGCAGGCACGGTGTGTCCCCAGGTACAAGAAACAATAGATAGTAAATGTCATCGGGAATGTAGGACAGAGAGCAGAGGGTCACCTCACCCTACCTCTGGGTTACAGGTGATGAAACAGACCCGGGGAAGGAGTCTGCCCAGGGTCTCCTGATCAGGGAGCCACGGAACCATCATGCTATCTGTCTGCTGTCTTTATTGGGAATGTTAACTGCTTCGTGGTTGATCCCTTGCACATAGAAAGTGGAATGCCAGGATGAGAGGGGCCCTCAGAGACGGCTCAGCCCTAATGTGCTGTTGTCGAGATGAAAACCAGAGCTCACCGACCAGAGGGGCAGGGAGAGGGATGAGATAATAAACAAAGGTAGAGTGTGCCGAGAGCCATGCAGGGAATGTAAATGGCCACTTTACATCGGAAGCTGAGAAGGCGTCTCCACGCAGGTGACTTTGCAGTTGAATGATAAGAAGGAGCCAGCCAGCTGACAAGCTGCAGGAAGAACATTCAGGGCAGAAAAGACAGTAAGTGCAAAGATCATGGAGGCAAGTCAGGGTGGTGTTGACCCTGAAAAAGAAAAGAAGGCAAGATGGGAACACCAACCAGGGACGCTTGTACAGCACCCTGCCTTAGTTCAGCTTCCCTAGAGATGGAGCCTGAGATGGAGATCCTTGTATGGGTAATTTAAAGGGGGAATATTCTCAAGAGAAACCTGAAAGGGAGTGAGGAGTGTGGGATGTGGAAGGGAGAGAAGCTGGGCAAAGAGCAGGTTTGGGGAGAGTCTAGCTTCAGCTGGATCCAGCAGGGAGCTCTGCTTCCTTAGCTGCACCCCAGAGGCTGTCCTGCAGAGGTGGGGGCTGGGTGGCTGCACACCGAATAAGTCAGTCTCATTGACCACAGGTTACTCCTGGGGAGTTTTGGCCATAGATTCCAGGCATTTCTAGACAAAGCATCTCCCAGAAACCAGGGCCACCCACAGAAAGGACCCAAATCTGCACTGTTAGCAGTCAATAGCTCCAACAGCTGGGAATGGTTGGGAATGGGCATAGCAGCCCCTCAAAGGAATCTGGAGGATCACCAACTCTGCACAGTGCATCAATTTCACACCTTAAAGAGTTCAAGGTACTTGGGTACTCATCGTCCCATTCAGTCTTTACAGTCAACCGTGTGTAAGTCCCTGCTATGTTGTGAATTACCAAACTGGATACTTAGGGAAGTTAGGGCACTAGCCAAGCTCGCTCTGCTAGGAAGTTGGAAATTCCTGAGCCTGGGACCCAGGTTTTCCAGTTACTCAAGGGTTCTACCCACTCCTTTTGACTTCCTCTGGTCTGTAGGTGAATGCCAAGCCAGGTGAGGCAGACAACAAGTTCTGTTTGCTTCATGTCTTGCTGCACAGTGTAAACAATTCATAGCAGCGATGTTAACATGCTCCCTACAGAGGATTGATTCCTGAAAGCCAGTGACCTTGTGACATCTCCTTCAAGCATCCAATTGGACCCTGTTCTGCATCCCTGCTTAGTTCAGGGGACTAGAAGTGTTCACCGCATTTCCTGTCTGAATGACTGCAAGTCAGCTCAGCAGAGACCCGGTGAAACTCAGGGTCTTAGATGTATGGACTGACTACTCCTAAAGCTTGAGGTTAAAACCACAAGGCTGATGCTGTGCCATTCTGGACTCTCATTTGCTTATGTTGGGACTTCTCCCGAGACACAGATTGTACCCACATCTGTGCAGCCCTCACATGCCTGATGAGCAGTGGGTTCTCATGAGTGAGATATGAGTCCCCAGCTTCTTTCAGATTAGTCATTTATAATAGAAATGTTCCTAAAAGCTGTTAAACAGAACTATCTGTTTGAAATGATTTAGGGATTGATATTCTGAGTGCCATCTGAATCAAGTATTTCTATCAGAAAGTAGAGGCTGCTTGCCTTTAAACTAAATAACTCTTGATTTCTGCCTGTTATGGTTGAATTTGTCCTCCCCCGCCCCAATTCATATGAAGTCCCAACCCCTCCCTCACTTTAGAATGTGACCTTATTTGGAAATACTTCCCTGGTGGCTCAGGCGGTAAAGTGTTTGCCTACAATGCGGGAGACTTGGGTTCAATCCCTGGGTCGGGAATATCTCCTAGAGAGGGAAATGGCAACCCACTCCAGTACTCTTGCCTGGAAAATCCCATGGAGGGAGGAGCATGGTAGGCTACAGTCCATGGGGTCGCAAAGAGTCGGACATGACTGAGCGACTTCATTTTCTTTTCTTTCTTTATTTGGAAAAGGGAATCATTGAAGTTGAAGTTAGATAAGATGAGGTCAGGCTGAAGTAGGGAGAGCCTGTAATCCAATGTGTGGTGTCCTTATAAAAAAGGGGAAATCTGGAGACAGACAAAAACAAAGGGAGAACGCCATGTCGAGATAAGGCAGAGATCAGGATGATGCTTCCATAGCCAAAGATTGCTAATAAACCACCAGAAGCTAGACAAGAGACAAGAGACAGCTCCTTTCCTCACAGCCCTCTGAAGGAACCAACCCTGCTTGTACCTTGATCTTGAACTTCTGGCCTCCAGAACTGAGACAATACATTTTTGTTGTTTAAAATGCTCAGTTGATTGTACTTTGTTTTGACAATCTTAGTGAACGAATGCATTGCCACTCTCTAGTATTATGTCTAGGATTTAGTTTTTAATCTCTTTTTCAATGCCTTTTCTTAGTAATTTTATGCCTGAATATAATAGCCTTTTCTTTTACTAATGCATATGTAATTCAACTTGTAATCAGCTAGAAGCTGAAAAACTAATGAAGCTAGTTAGACATGTGGGTTAAAGGGGGAACCAATGAGATTCTGAGGAGGGTTTAATGCTTGAGTTTTATAACAACTATTTTGTTTACACGTGGACTTTTCCCTCTGACTTTCAGATTTTTGTATAAGAAAGCCAAGAGCCCCTGATGCATGGCCTTTAGATTAAACAGGTTTTTATGGTTGCTAGTATGGGAGAGGAGGGGAATTAACCTGCCAGGGCTTTGTTCAGTTGCTAAGTCATGTCTGACTCTTTGCAACCCCATGGACTGCAGCATGCCAGGCTTCCCTGTCTTTCACTATCTCCTGGAATCTTCTCAAACTCATGTCCATCGAGTCGGTGATGTCATCCTTANTGTTCAGTTGCTAAGTCATGTCTGACTCTTTGCAACCCCATGGACTGCAGCATGCCAGGCTTCCCTGTCTTTCACTATCTCCTGGAATCTTCTCAAACTCATGTCCATCGAGTCGGTGATGTCATCCTTAGATGGGACATTTTTCTGTATACTATCTCAATATATTGAGATCAATATCCACTCTTAAATCAATATAAACAAGTGATAAGTTTATCTCCACTTTATGCTTAAGGAAGGACAATGCCATGGAGTGAAGAAACTTGCCCCAAATTGTACAGACAATGAGTAGTGTAGCCAGGATTTGAACTCAAATCTTTATGACTTTGAAGCTTGATTCCTTCCCACCAGAACACATGACTTCCAGTAATTAAACCCGCTAGCCCCACATGTGGGTGTCTCCTAATGATCATACTTACCACGGTTCTTGGTGTGGACAGAACTGGGATGTGACAATGGAAAAAAGCCATCAGCCCAAGAGCTGCTGCTTCTCCATAATGGGAAAGTCATTCACCTTGAACCAAATGACTAAAAAAAAAATCCTTTTAATTAGATGTCAGCCTGTTTGGCTCTGTGTGCCATTGCCTCCTTACTTGGTTGGTGCTATTTTACTCTGAACCAGAAAGCCACATCAAACCACTTTCCTATCCTTGTGTGTTAAGTAAGAGTCAATAAGGCTTTAATAAAGAACTTTGCCTTTCTGAGTTTATACCATTTTGAGACTTTGATGGGTAATATGCTGACTAACCTAGACAGCATATTAAAAAGCAGAGATATTACTTTGTCAACAAAGGTCTATCTAGTCAAGGCTATGGTTTATCCAGTGGTCATGTATGGATGTGAGAGTTGGACTATAAAGAAAGCTGAGTGCCAAGGAATTGATGCTTTTGGACTGTGGTGTTGGATAAGACTCTTAAGAGTCCCTTGGATTGCAAGGAGATACAACCAGTCCATCCTAAAGGAGACCAGTCTTGGATGTTCATTGGAGGGACTGATGTTGAAGCTGAAATTCCAATATTTTGGCCACCTGATGCCAAGAGCTGACTCACTTGAAAAGACCCTGATGCTAGGGAAGATTGAAGGCAGGAGGAGAAGGGGACGACAGATGATGAGATGGTTGGAGGGCATCATTGACTCAATGGACATGGGTTTGGGTGGACTCCAGGAGTTGGTGATGGACAGGGAGGCCTGGTGTGCTGTGGTTCGTGGGGTCACAAAGAGTCGGACACGACTGAGCAACTGACCTGAAACTGAAACGGATGCATCTCCATCTCCAATTTACATAAAATCATAACCACAGAAATGTCTAATATGGCTTTAAGTATTCTCTACTTTCAATAGCCAATCACTATTCATGGCACTGGATTAAAAAACCCCAGCTTTAAAGGGGACCAAAAAAAAAAAAAAAAGAAAAATTCCCTTGAATGGTTTTTAAAAATACTGGTGGTCTTATCCCAAGGCTGGTCCATTGAAATACGAGCTTTGGGTTGCAATCTGATCAAGAAAAGAGGTTATGGAATAGGATGGAAGAGAAGGGGCAGAGAATACAGAGGAAGAAGGGGGCGGGGGAAGAAAAGAGCCCTGCCACAGAGTGACTGACAAGTGCTGGGAAGAAACAATCCGGAGGGTGAGACACGCGTCCTGACAGCTGGGACTAACTTGGAGTCAGAAGCCCGGCTCCTGTCACGGTGACTTAGATTCAATTTGCCGTTGAAGAAATCCTCCCTCTCCAGTCACCTGGGGATGCTTGCCAGCCCAAAACACGGCTCGGAGGCTGTGCTTTCTGCCTGGCCAGCCACGAGGGACACTCAGAAAGGACTCCTGTTTTGTCTTTCTGGAGAAAAACCCCGCTAACCTGACAGTGAGAAGAGCTGCTGCTTACTAGCTGTGTCCCTCTGGGCAAATCTCCACACTTCTCTCAGTCTCCCTTTGCTCTTCGGAAAAACGGGAGTCATTGCCCCTACCTGGCCTACCTCTTGGGACTGTGATGAGGTATGGAGGTGCATGGACTTTACAGATAGAGGACACCAGGTTGACATAAACAACGTCATTGATCGTTGGGGGATGGCTCAGGGATACCCCCGTAGACTTAGTGTCTGGAATCATGGCCCGAGCACCCACAGTGAGACTCATTCTTCTCTAAGGACAGGAAGCAACTGGGCTTGCAGGCCGGGAATAATCTTCCACTTTGTTCTGAATCACTCCCCCAAAGCAACTGATTCTGTCTCTCCACCTCCAGCTGCCCCAGAGTTGAGAGATGGCATCTGTCTTCTCCCACCAGCTGTCTGTCCTGCCTTCCATAGGCTTGCTTCCACCTGACAACAGCAACAGCTTGCCAAATGCTTGTGGCACTGATGGGCCTCCCAGAGACGGTGTGGATATGATGCTGTCTTTAGTGCCTGTTGTATCCAATCTCTAGACCATGTTTCTGGGGAGAAGTAGGGCTATGTTTCTCATCAGGCAAAGCTACCACCTTCACCCTCTTTTGTGAGGGCTTACTACATGCTAGGTGCTCTCTGGGGAAGCTAAAAGAAGGTGGAATAGTCTCTTTCATTCAGGGGTAGAGAAGGAACCATTGATTGTTGAGTGATTCACATGGGCTGCATACTGTACACAGATTTTTCTAATCCCTGAAGCAATCAAGTGAGGTCACATAATCCCCATTTACAGACAAGGGACACGAGGCACAGAGAACATAGGTAGTTTGCTCAAGATGTGCGGCTGCTAAGAAAGGGAGCCAGCTTTGGTCTCCCTGGATCCAAACCCCATGTGCTTTTCTCTGTATTGAGTCGGCTCACAATCTGGAGGGGAGGGGAAGGAAGAGAGGTTTGTCACAACAACAATAATAATAGGTCACAATTTTTGTGAGTATGTTGTTTACCAGTTTTGTTGTTGTTCAGTTGCTAAGCTGTGTCAGACTCTTTGTGACCCCATGGACTGCAAGAAGCCAGGCTCGTTTGTCCTCCACTATCTCCCAGAGTTTGCTCAAACTCATGTCCATTGAGTCAGTGATGCCATCCAACCATCTCATCCTCTGCTGCCCCCTTCTCCTTTTGCCTTCAGTCTTTCCAAGCATCAGGATCTTTTCCAGTGAGTCAGCTCTTGGCATCAAGCAGCCAAAGTATTGGAGCTTCAGCTTAGTATCAGTCCTTCCAATGAATATTCAGGGTTGATTTCCTCTAGAATTGACTGGTTTCATCTCCTTGGAGTCCAAGGGACTCTCAAGAGTCTTCTCCAGCACTGCAGTTCGAGAGCATCAGTTCTTTGGTGCTCAGCCTTTTTCCTGGTCCAACTGTCATACCCGTGCATGACTACTGGGAAACCCATAGCTTTGACCAAATGGACCTTTGCTGGCAAAGTGAAGTCTCTGCTCTTTAATATGCTCCTAGGTTTGTCATAGCTTTCCTTCCAAGGAGCAAGTGTCTTTAATTTCATGGCTTTAGTTACCATCCGCAGTGATTTTGCAGCCCAAGAAAATAAAATATGTCACTGTTTCCACTTTTTATTCCTTCTATTTGCCATGAAGTGATGGGACCAGATGCCATAATCTTGTTTTTTTTTTTAATGTTGAGTTTCAAGCCAGCTCTTTCATTCTCTTCTTTCACCCTCATCAAGAGGCTCTTTAGTTCCTCTTCACTTCCGCCATTAGAGTGGTATCATCTGCATATCTGAGGTTGTTGATATTTCTCCTGGCTATCTTGATTCCGGCTCTTGTTTCCATGCCAAAGAATGTTCAAACTACTGTACAACTGAGCTCATTTCCCATGCCAGCAAGGTTATGCTCAAAATCCTTTAAGCAAGGCTTCAGCAGAATGTGAACTGAAAACTTCCAGACCTACAAGCTGGGTTTGTACAGAGGAACCAGAGATCAAATTGCCAACATCCATTGGGTCATAGAAAAAGCAAGAGAATTCCAGAAAAACATATACTTCTGCTTCATTGATTACACTAAAGCCTTTGACTATGTGGATCACAACAAACTGTGGAAAATTGTTAAAGAGATGGGAATACTAGACTACCTTACCTGTCTCTTGAGAAACCTGTATGCAAAGTTTCCCAGTTCACACAAAGAAAAAGTGATAAATTCAGGGGACAAATACTGACAGAACTGTGCTCTGCTACACTTTCCTGACCAAATGTAAGGTGGATGGACAACACAGAGACGTCCAAGGCAAGATTCTCCCAGTGATGGTTAATCTCTTGTGTCAATTTAACTGGGATATATGAGTGAGTCCCCAGTATTTGGTCAGATTTTATCCTAGGTGTGTCTGAGAGAGAGGATATTTCTGGATGAGATTAGCATTTGAATCAGCAGCCTGAGCAAACCAGATTCGCCTCCCCAGTGTGGATGAGTCTCATCTAATCAGTTGAAGGCATGAACAGAAGAAAAATGCTAAGAGGGAACTCCCCCTCTGAGCTGGGACATGAGCTTTTTCCCGCTTTTGAATTCAAGACGGAAACATCAGCTCTTCCTGGGACTTAGGCCTGCTTGCCGTCAGAGTGAGACTACGCCAGCAGCCTTCCTCAGTCTCCAGCTAGCCGCTACAGACCTTGTGATTTGTCTGCCTCCATAATCAAACAAGCCATTTCCTTATAATAAATCTATCTATCTGTCTGTCTATCTATCTACCATCTATTTATCTCCTACTGGTTCTGTTTCTCTGGGCAGCTCGGATTAATACACACTTTCTCTCTAATATCACAGACAACAGCCTCCAGGCTCCACTGCATATTCCTGACTCATCCCCAGCTCAGCACTATAAAGGCAAGTCCCCGGCCTCTCTAGTGGGGAAAACTGAGGATCTTGCCACAATCTCTGACTTCAGGTCTCCCGGCTCTTCTGACCTTAGCCATTCACATGACTTTTATTGTCTTCCCTGAAAGTTTGCTGTTTTTGAACTCAATTTGGCAGCAAGGCAAGAGAAGGAGAAAAACGCAGCTCCCTGCTTTTGAAGACTGGATGATAAAAAGAGGAGGTAAAACACCCCAGGTGAAGGCAGGGAGCTGCTGAGTGAGGGTCAGGGTGGAGTTTCCCTGTCTGAAAAGTCCAGCTGGTGTCATTAAAGACAATGAAATCATGCTATTTGCACCAACTTGGATGGACCTAGAGATTGTCATACTGAGTGAAGGAAGTCAGACAGAGGAGGAAAAAAATCATATGACATCGCTTACATGTGGAATAGAAAAAGAAATGATACAAGTGAACTTACTTATAAAACAGAAAGAAACTCACAGATTTAAAGAACAAACATGGGTGCTGGGGCTGGAGGAAGAATGGAGGAAGGGATGGTCAGGGAGTTTGGGATGGACTTGTACCCACTGGATTATTTAAAATGGATAACCAGTAAGGATCTCCTGTAGAGCACAAGGAACTCTGCTCAATGTTATGTGGCAGCCTGTATGGGAAGGGAGTTTGGGGGAGAATGGATACATGCATCTGTGTGGCTGAGTTCCTTCACTGTTCACCTGAAACGATCACACATCGTTAATCGGCTGTGCTCTGCTGCTGCTGCTAAGTCGATTCAGTCGTGTCCGACTCTGTGTGACCCCATAGACGGCAGCCCACCAGGCTCCCCTGTCCCTGGGATTCTCCAGGCAAGAATAGTGGAGTGGGTTGCCATTTGTACTCTGATACAAAATTAAAAGTTTTTTTAAAAACTACCGTGTCTAAAATGTATACTACCATGTATAAAATAAACAAACTACAAGGGCATATTGTACATTATAGGGAATAGCCAGTATTTTATAACAAATTTAAATGGAGTATAACCTATGAAATTTTGATCACTATATTGTACACCTGAAAATAATAATTATAAATCAACTATATCTCAATAAAAAATAGTGCTAAATGTCATCAGAATCTTTTAAAAGCCCAGCTGTGTCAACTGGTGTTAGTTATGATGGGAGAAAGGCCATTCTCACATCCTTCACCTGGGGAAGAACTGGGGTGGGAGGAGATGCTACCTGGGTCCAAGGACATCCACTAGGGAAGGCTGACTTTCCACTGCAAATGGTGACCCCTGGTCTGAAGGGGTCAGTGACAGCAAGTGTGAGCTCCCACCGCAGAAGGCTTGGGTGGGGCGGGGTGATAGTGTCAGAATGAAAAACGGCCCTCACTGCAGCTGAGCGTACAAGGCTCTCCAAGGATAAGCCAGTCCTTGGCTGTGTGTGGAACGAGACAGGGACAAGGCCGCCTTGCAAAGCCCAGATTGTCCGCATAGGGAAGGCTCCCTCCACAGAAGGCCAGAGCCCTTCTCAGCCCTGGCCCGCTCTGTGTCCCTCTCCTGCAGGAAGCTCGGCAGAGGCCAGCAGCGGGGTTGGCCAGCCAAACGAGAAAGGGCCAGGCTGTTGAGAAGGGCTGGAGCTCTGCAGAGGAAACGTGGCCGCCTCCTGAGAAGGCCTTGACTTGGGCTGTCCAGGCCTGTTTCAGACCCCTGTTTTCTTTGAATTTCAAATAATCCCAGAGCTGTACCATCCCAAGCCCCCACCCACAAGATGGAGAAACCGAGCCCGACCTTGACACCTGACCAGGTGAGGAGCCCTTCTCTGAATTTAAATCCACCGTGGCCTTTATCATGCTAAATGGACCACCTGCTTACCACACCTTGCAGAGATTCCGTTGTCTCCGACCATCTCTGAATTGCCAGGCAGTAGCAAACAGCCTTGGAGAAGGCAGTGGCAACCCACTCCAATCCTCTTGCCTGGAAAATCCCATGGACAGAGGAGCCTGGTAGGCTGCAGTCCATGGGGTCGCACGGAGTCAGACACGACTGAGTGACTTCACTCTTTTCACGACTTTTCACTTTCATGCATTGGAGAAGGAAATGGCAACCCACTCCAGTGTTCTTGCCTGGAGAATCCCAGGGACGGGGGAGCCTGGTGGCTGCCGTCTATGGGATTGCACAGAGTCGGACACGACTGAAGCAACTTGGCAGCAGCAGCAGCAGCAGCAAACAGCCTGGAGCAGAGACGGCATTTCATAGGCTATGTGTTGAGGGATTGAATGAAAGTCTCAACATGCTGAGGAGTGGGGCATCCTGAGCTCTTACAAGAGAGGAAGGCCAAGCTAGCCACTTTGTAGGCATTATTGATGCTACAGAATGACAGAATAAATAAATTCCATGGCTTCCCCATGGCGATAGTGGTAAAGAAACTGCCTGCCAATGCAGGAGACGCAAGAGATGCGGGTTCGATTGCTGGGTCAGAAAGATCCCCTGGAGAAGGAAACGCAGCTCACTCCAGTATTCTTGCCTGGAGAAACCCATGGGCTTAGGAGCCTGGCAGGCTACGGTCTGTGGTCACCCAGAGTCAGACGTGACTGAGCGACAGAGCGCACAATTAGCCTAGCGCGTTCTGCTGCCTTTCTAATTGCCTGGGCTTGAGTGGTTCCAAAACCACATCGTCCAGTGATTTTCTTCATTTCCTGTCTGGTGCTTGCTGGAAATGTGGGTCCCTTCATGTCTGCATCCACTGAAGTCCTATAACGACTCCTTTGGCTTCAAATGGATCAAAGTGCTCCGGCCACCTCCATAGGCACCTAAAAGCAACTAGTTACCAGGAGCTTTCGGACACTGCTTGCGTCTGAACAGAGTTTGCTATCCTGCTAGCCTAGTTGTAGGTGGATCCAGACAGTCATCCACACACGTGCATTTTCAGGAGGCGAACCACACGCTCAGCACCAGCGAGGGACAAGAGATCCAGGCCCGCCCTCCAGGAGCTCATGTCCAGGCAGAGAAGACAAAATGATTATCACGTGGAGAATGTGTGTGGAATGGGGCTTTGTGATGGGGCCTGTTAGAAGCCAGACAAAGAGTGGTTGTCCCAGCCTGAGGGAGAAGAGAGGCTGTACCCAGAGGAGGAGACGAGAAGAGAGGCTGTACCCAGAGGAGGAGACGTTTAAAGAGTAAATAGGTATTATCTGAGAGATGAAGACTGGGAAGAGCCTCCTGGCTAAAGGGAACAGCACGTGTGGATGCTCAGAGTCATGAGAGGATCTTTGGGGAATCAGTGTCAGTCTCGGTGTGCAAAGGAGGATAACTGCAGGCTGTAAGAAGGGTGGGCGGTCAAAAACCAGGCAGGGTTCCCGAGCTGGGGCATCCCCAGTGGCATAAGAAGCAGTTTGGACCTTTAGTTCATGGATTTCAAAAATGCCCGTAGAGAGTTTTAAGCAGAGAAGTAGTGAGGTTAAGAGTTAAATTTTAGAAGGTTCGCCCGGCCTGTGGTGTTGAGCTTAAAAGGCTCAGGGCAGTGTCTGACGTGTAACAGATTCTCAGCAAATCGGTTCATCTGACACCTTCTAGCTCCTTCCCTCAGCCTTCAAGGTCCTAGCTTTATCCCCTCTTTTTCCTGTCCCTGGGGGCCTCTCCTCCCTTTTATTCCCATCTCCTACAGTGGCCTGTCCTATCCTGCCTGCTCCAGGCTGTCTCAGTCTTTCCAGATGAGTGACAGGGAAGAGTGGAGGGGAGGAGGTTTAAATACTGTGTCCGGAAAGTTGATAGGGCTGTGATCTAGACCAGCAGGAGAGGAGCCAACTGATTTGAGAGACCGGGGACTGATAGACACGGTTCCACGCTAATCAATTTCCTGGAATCCACCCCCAATGAACCGCTTGCTCAGAAAATAAGGGCTATCTGGAGAGTTGGCCGAGCAGGATCATTGTGCCCACAAAGTTTCATGGTAGAGGAGGACCAATTGCTCAAATCTGCTCCAGTGAAACAGAAAATTTCCTAGTAAAGGAAGGAGGAAAGCCACTCCTGGAAAGGAGGAAAAGCCACAGCCTTTGATTTTGCGCTGAATTCACAGTCAAAAACCTCACAGAATAAAGAGAGGCAACCACTGAGCCCTTGGGGAGAAGGCTTGAAATTGCCAGAAAAGCAGAAACCATCCAAGAGACTTGGCAGTGGCCGTGATGACGTGAGGAGCTCAGATGTTCTGTCCCTCGCCAGGCGCTT
Source organism: Neotragus pygmaeus (assembly GCA_006410875.1). NCBI lineage: Eukaryota > Metazoa > Chordata > Mammalia > Artiodactyla > Bovidae > Neotragus > Neotragus pygmaeus. Next base: position 13,905 of record SJYV01043760.1, read on the forward strand.
AGACTGCAAACTGTCCCGACGCTGCTCTCAGCACGGCCGTGGGGGAGAAACCAGGAGAAGCCGCTCTGTCCACCCAGCGGGTCTCTGGGGGTGTCAGCTGTGGTGCTGGCCCACGTGACAAGACTCTCCCCCTCCTGCTAAGTTGACCTTAGTGCTTCTAAGCTACAAGATTATGACTACAGAGACACAGATGTAGAAAACAAACATACAGATACCCAAGGGGAGAAGGAGGGACGGATTTTTGTTTGTTTTCTGCTTTTTTAAATTGGAATATAGGTGTTTTACAATGTTGTATTAGTCTCTGTTGTACAGCAAAGTGAATCAGTTATACGTATACATGTATATACATGACATGTATTCACTACTGTGTATAGAACGGGCTTCCCAGGTCGCGCTGGTGGTAAAGAACCAGCCTGCCAATGCAGAAGACTTAGGAGATGCTGGCTCAGCCCCTGGGTTGGAAAGGTCCCCTGGAGGAGGGCATGGCGATCCTTTCCAGTATTCTTGCCTGGAGAATCCCATGGACAGAGGGGCCTGGCAGGCTACAGTCCACAGGGTCGCAAAGAGTTGGACATGACTGAGAGACAAACACACACACACACACACACACANCCTGTATGGGAAGGGAGTTTGGGGGAGAATGGATACATGCATCTGTGTGGCTGAGTTCCTTCACTGTTCACCTGAAACGATCACACATCGTTAATCGGCTGTGCTCTGCTGCTGCTGCTAAGTCAATTCAGTCGTGTCCGACTCTGTGTGACCCCATAGACGGCAGCCCACCAGGCTCCCCTGTCCCTGGGATTCTCCAGGCAAGAATAGTGGAGTGGGTTGCCATTTGTACTCTGATACAAAATTAAAAGTTTTTTTAAAAACTACCGTGTCTAAAATGTATACTACCATGTATAAAATAAACAAACTACAAGGGCATATTGTACATTATAGGGAATAGCCAGTATTTTATAACAAATTTAAATGGAGTATAACCTATGAAATTTTGATCACTATATTGTACACCTGAAAATAATAATTATAAATCAACTATATCTCAATAAAAAATAGTGCTAAATGTCATCAGAATCTTTTAAAAGCCCAGCTGTGTCAACTGGTGTTAGTTATGATGGGAGAAAGGCCATTCTCACATCCTTCACCTGGGGAAGAACTGGGGTGGGAGGAGATGCTACCTGGGTCCAAGGACATCCACTAGGGAAGGCTGACTTTCCACTGCAAATGGTGACCCCTGGTCTGAAGGGGTCAGTGACAGCAAGTGTGAGCTCCCACCGCAGAAGGCTTGGGTGGGGCGGGGTGATAGTGTCAGAATGAAAAACGGCCCTCACTGCAGCTGAGCGTACAAGGCTCTCCAAGGATAAGCCAGTCCTTGGCTGTGTGTGGAACGAGACAGGGACAAGGCCGCCTTGCAAAGCCCAGATTGTCCGCATAGGGAAGGCTCCCTCCACAGAAGGCCAGAGCCCTTCTCAGCCCTGGCCCGCTCTGTGTCCCTCTCCTGCAGGAAGCTCGGCAGAGGCCAGCAGCGGGGTTGGCCAGCCAAACGAGAAAGGGCCAGGCTGTTGAGAAGGGCTGGAGCTCTGCAGAGGAAACGTGGCCGCCTCCTGAGAAGGCCTTGACTTGGGCTGTCCAGGCCTGTTTCAGACCCCTGTTTTCTTTGAATTTCAAATAATCCCAGAGCTGTACCATCCCAAGCCCCCACCCACAAGATGGAGAAACCGAGCCCGACCTTGACACCTGACCAGGTGAGGAGCCCTTCTCTGAATTTAAATCCACCGTGGCCTTTATCATGCTAAATGGACCACCTGCTTACCACACCTTGCAGAGATTCCGTTGTCTCCGACCATCTCTGAATTGCCAGGCAGTAGCAAACAGCCTTGGAGAAGGCAGTGGCAACCCACTCCAATCCTCTTGCCTGGAAAATCCCATGGACAGAGGAGCCTGGTAGGCTGCAGTCCATGGGGTCGCACGGAGTCAGACACGACTGAGTGACTTCACTCTTTTCACGACTTTTCACTTTCATGCATTGGAGAAGGAAATGGCAACCCACTCCAGTGTTCTTGCCTGGAGAATCCCAGGGACGGGGGAGCCTGGTGGCTGCCGTCTATGGGATTGCACAGAGTCGGACACGACTGAAGCAACTTGGCAGCAGCAGCAGCAGCAGCAAACAGCCTGGAGCAGAGACGGCATTTCATAGGCTATGTGTTGAGGGATTGAATGAAAGTCTCAACATGCTGAGGAGTGGGGCATCCTGAGCTCTTACAAGAGAGGAAGGCCAAGCTAGCCACTTTGTAGGCATTATTGATGCTACAGAATGACAGAATAAATAAATTCCATGGCTTCCCCATGGCGATAGTGGTAAAGAAACTGCCTGCCAATGCAGGAGACGCAAGAGATGCGGGTTCGATTGCTGGGTCAGAAAGATCCCCTGGAGAAGGAAACGCAGCTCACTCCAGTATTCTTGCCTGGAGAAACCCATGGGCTTAGGAGCCTGGCAGGCTACGGTCTGTGGTCACCCAGAGTCAGACGTGACTGAGCGACAGAGCGCACAATTAGCCTAGCGCGTTCTGCTGCCTTTCTAATTGCCTGGGCTTGAGTGGTTCCAAAACCACATCGTCCAGTGATTTTCTTCATTTCCTGTCTGGTGCTTGCTGGAAATGTGGGTCCCTTCATGTCTGCATCCACTGAAGTCCTATAACGACTCCTTTGGCTTCAAATGGATCAAAGTGCTCCGGCCACCTCCATAGGCACCTAAAAGCAACTAGTTACCAGGAGCTTTCGGACACTGCTTGCGTCTGAACAGAGTTTGCTATCCTGCTAGCCTAGTTGTAGGTGGATCCAGACAGTCATCCACACACGTGCATTTTCAGGAGGCGAACCACACGCTCAGCACCAGCGAGGGACAAGAGATCCAGGCCCGCCCTCCAGGAGCTCATGTCCAGGCAGAGAAGACAAAATGATTATCACGTGGAGAATGTGTGTGGAATGGGGCTTTGTGATGGGGCCTGTTAGAAGCCAGACAAAGAGTGGTTGTCCCAGCCTGAGGGAGAAGAGAGGCTGTACCCAGAGGAGGAGACGAGAAGAGAGGCTGTACCCAGAGGAGGAGACGTTTAAAGAGTAAATAGGTATTATCTGAGAGATGAAGACTGGGAAGAGCCTCCTGGCTAAAGGGAACAGCACGTGTGGATGCTCAGAGTCATGAGAGGATCTTTGGGGAATCAGTGTCAGTCTCGGTGTGCAAAGGAGGATAACTGCAGGCTGTAAGAAGGGTGGGCGGTCAAAAACCAGGCAGGGTTCCCGAGCTGGGGCATCCCCAGTGGCATAAGAAGCAGTTTGGACCTTTAGTTCATGGATTTCAAAAATGCCCGTAGAGAGTTTTAAGCAGAGAAGTAGTGAGGTTAAGAGTTAAATTTTAGAAGGTTCGCCCGGCCTGTGGTGTTGAGCTTAAAAGGCTCAGGGCAGTGTCTGACGTGTAACAGATTCTCAGCAAATCGGTTCATCTGACACCTTCTAGCTCCTTCCCTCAGCCTTCAAGGTCCTAGCTTTATCCCCTCTTTTTCCTGTCCCTGGGGGCCTCTCCTCCCTTTTATTCCCATCTCCTACAGTGGCCTGTCCTATCCTGCCTGCTCCAGGCTGTCTCAGTCTTTCCAGATGAGTGACAGGGAAGAGTGGAGGGGAGGAGGTTTAAATACTGTGTCCGGAAAGTTGATAGGGCTGTGATCTAGACCAGCAGGAGAGGAGCCAACTGATTTGAGAGACCGGGGACTGATAGACACGGTTCCACGCTAATCAATTTCCTGGAATCCACCCCCAATGAACCGCTCGCTCAGAAAATAAGGGCTATCTGGAGAGTTGGCCGAGCAGGATCATTGTGCCCACAAAGTTTCATGGTAGAGGAGGACCAATTGCTCAAATCTGCTCCAGTGAAACAGAAAATTTCCTAGTAAAGGAAGGAGGAAAGCCACTCCTGGAAAGGAGGAAAAGCCACAGCCTTTGATTTTGCGCTGAATTCACAGTCAAAAACCTCACAGAATAAAGAGAGGCAACCACTGAGCCCTTGGGGAGAAGGCTTGAAATTGCCAGAAAAGCAGAAACCATCCAAGAGACTTGGCAGTGGCCGTGATGACGTGAGGAGCTCAGATGTTCTGTCCCTCGCCAGGCGCTTAGACTGCAAACTGTCCCGACGCTGCTCTCAGCACGGCCGTGGGGGAGAAACCAGGAGAAGCCGCTCTGTCCACCCAGCGGGTCTCTGGGGGTGTCAGCTGTGGTGCTGGCCCACGTGACAAGACTCTCCCCCTCCTGCTAAGTTGACCTTAGTGCTTCTAAGCTACAAGATTATGACTACAGAGACACAGATGTAGAAAACAAACATACAGATACCCAAGGGGAGAAGGAGGGACGGATTTTTGTTTGTTTTCTGCTTTTTTAAATTGGAATATAGGTGTTTTACAATGTTGTATTAGTCTCTGTTGTACAGCAAAGTGAATCAGTTATACGTATACATGTATATACATGACATGTATTCACTACTGTGTATAGAACGGGCTTCCCAGGTCGCGCTGGTGGTAAAGAACCAGCCTGCCAATGCAGAAGACTTAGGAGATGCTGGCTCAGCCCCTGGGTTGGAAAGGTCCCCTGGAGGAGGGCATGGCGATCCTTTCCAGTATTCTTGCCTGGAGAATCCCATGGACAGAGGGGCCTGGCAGGCTACAGTCCACAGGGTCGCAAAGAGTTGGACATGACTGAGAGACAAACACACACACACACACACACACA
>SJYV01043762.1:0-10467 GCA_006410875.1 Neotragus pygmaeus
GGACGACAGAGGATGAGATGGTTGGATGGCATCACTGACTCAATGGACGTGAGTTTGAGTAAACTCCGGAAATTGGTGATGGACAGGGAGGCCTGGTGTACTGCAGTCCATGGGGTTGCAAAGAGTTGGACACGACTGAGCGACTAAACTGAACTGAATTCATGTGGACTTATTTCCTTACAAGGTGGCCTAACACTCACTTTAGGTTCTGGGACTGTGTCTTTTTCTTGTCTTGGCCTTAGGAGCCTTTTCTGAGGTCTTCCCTGAGAGGATGTACATTCAGTATCTTACTCAATACAGGCTTTCGGGAATGTGGCTAACCCCAGCACTTTCACTTATTGCGGCCCCAATTTTTGTCCAGTGAGTGCATATCCAGATGTTGTTTGTGTATTTGAATCATTTGCCCTGGTCTCGTCAGCTATCTGATGATCTCTCCTGCTGATGGAGCCTGTATACTGCTAGATATCACAGATACCATCACAGAAGAGGTTGGCCTGCCTAAGGGCTTGTGGGAGCACATGTGAGACCTTCTGCAGAGAACCCCAGGAACCACATTCCTCCCCAAGGGTCTTCCTCTGTCTCATGTCCCACAGTCCAGAATTGTGGCATTATTGCATTTATTTTTTTATATGTTTCTAGGTTTTCATGCCATTGTCTTATTCATGATCATAGAAATTAAGACATTGAAAACACATATTATGTTAACTACTTAATTTTGGGAACACTTTGAATGCCCGTTATATCTCAGGTACTATTAGTTGGAAGGCCACATTGATCAAAGAGACATATTTCTGCCTTTGAGTAGCTTAAAATTCTAGTTGCATCATTGGAGACTTCAGGAATGCTCATTGAAGTAGGTAACTGTGTAGTGATACGGAGTCTGTATTTTCTGAAGGACCATGGAGACTGCTTAAGAGATTTTAGTACAGGACACAGGACTTGGCCCAGTGCAGTGTCAGTCAAGGAAGGCTTTCCTGAGGATGTGATGTGTGAGCTCCTGAAGATGAGGTGGGTGTCACTTGCTTCAGATGGAGCAAAAGCTCACCACACCCCTCTCTCCCTTAGAGCCCACATGTCCTCCATGGAGCACACACAGGAGGTAGAATTGTAGTTCACTGGCTAGTCAGCTCACATCTAAACCTTCCCACAGAGGCACCTCCAGCCCTAACTTCTCTTCCTCCATGAGTCAGATCCTAGTCCCCGTATTCCTCTCACTGTAGTGAAATGAACAAATGAAGGCTTATTATGAAGCATTCATAAACAAGTGAAGCTTATTGAATGGAGCTCTTGCTTTTTTGTCAGTCGTCCAACCCCTCATGTCCACTGTGGGTGTCTAGTTATGTAAGTCAGAGTTCTGTACAGAAACACGTTTTGGGTGAAGGCTGGAACCAGCTTCCTTGCAGAATGGGGAGATCTTAGAACTTAGGGGTGTCCCAGGAGAATGAGCCCTGCAGCATTATCCATGTATGATCTGAAAAGGCAGTTCACTCAAAGAGTAGATCTGACTTGGAACCTACCAAATACATATACTTCTGGTAACCTATTCTGTTAAGTGATCACTGATTCCTCTGCTACTTTTAATGTGAATATTTTAGCTATAAATCACTGCTTGCATAAAAATTAAAATCAAACTACAAAGTAACCACTGCATTCTANCTCTGAATTTGCCTTTGTGACCGTGCACATATCCATATGGGCCATACAAGGGCAAACTTAAAGTACAGCTCATCTGAGTACAACAAAATCCCTGGAGATAATCCTGGAATGCAAAAGGTTGGGAGGCCTGTGAGAAATTCCTCTGAACCAGTGTCCCACTCGCCTTCCTATCTCCCTTGAAAGGTTGTTAATGGGCATTTTCTCTTCTGCTCTACAATCTTTTTAGATCTGGCCCTTTCTGCTGCCTGTCCCCTGCCATGTCCCTGATCATAGCTACAGAAGAGAAAACACTGAAGTGTCCACAATACAGGTTTGCTATTGCGGACCATATTGTTCAGTCCTTTGGTGATAAGGAGGCATGTGATCCTTGACTTTTGTCTCTGGGATCTCTGCTGACTTGCGTAGATGCTTTAAAGAGTGGGAAGCCCATGAGTCTAAGAAAAGCATTTCATAGTTGTTGCCCACATATCGGTGTCACCAGTAAATTGAGCCTGCTTCCATCTGACGGGTGGCCATGACCACAGATAAAATACTCCCTCCTGATCAGAGATGGCCAATTATGCAGAGATGAAGGGAGGTCTGCTCCTCCAGGACCAGGAAAGATGGATATTAAAGGATAGATTTGGGCACTGGCCAAATAAGACTGGAGCAGGCAGCGGCTGCTCCAGACCCAGGTTTTTGACTTTACTTGTGTAGTTCAGACACTATCCCTGAGTAAAACTCCACAGGATGTAAGAAAAGCTTTCTGGTGATCTGCATTATATGCCATCCCTCCTTTATGAAGGTAGAGAAAAATCCTATCAGGAGAATGAGCCCTGCAGCATTCTGCCATGGAGAACAAAAACCTCTTTTCTGTAGGAGGTGGAGATAAACCAGTGTGCCAAAGTCAGCCTTCTTATTGAACCTCCTGGCAAGGGCAGCCCCAGCTCCAGCTTATTTCCTGTGAGTCACACGCTTGTCCCTTTGTCCCTCGAACCCTAGGATCATGAGTGAAGCCTCCTGAAGCTGCTCCACTAAGATCATTTATCTATTCATCTTAGTTGGCTTGGGCTGCTATAACGAAATACCATAGAATGGGTGGCTTCAACAACAAAATTTATTTTTCATGCTTATAGAGGCTGGGAAGTTCAGAATCAAGGTTCTGGCAGGTTTGGTTCCTGCCGAGGCTCCTCTGCCTTCTCACTGTGTCCTCACATGGTACAGAGTGAGCTGTGGCATCTCTTCCTCTTTTTCAGAGGGCACAAATCCCATGAGGCAGCTCCCTCCTGATCTCATCTACAACCTAATTTCTTTCTAAAACCTCCATTTCCAAATACCATCACATCAGAGGTTAGAATTTCAACTTACAGATTTGGGGAGAGGGTAGAGTTACACATACATTCATTCCATTGCATCATCCCTCACCTTATAACCCATTGTGGGTCTCCAGTCATTCAGGTCTGAGTATTAGAAACATGTGGTGGGTGAAGTATAGTCCAGGCTTCCTCCAAGAATTTGTGATCTTATGACTCACAGGTGTCCCAGGTGGAGAAGCTCCTTGGTGTTATCTGTGTGTAGGGCATTGGCTCTGCATTTTTGCCCTGGTGACTTTGTACACACTCCTGAGATCACACAGGGAAAAACCTGAAGCTCACGTGAATGTACAGGTCACCTTGCTGTGTCCCACTCGCCTTCCTGTCTCCCTTTCAAGGTCATCGTGAGGCAAATTCTAATCCATTCCACAGTCTTTTGAGATGTGGGACTTTTTGGCCCACCCTCTACACTTTCAAAATAGGTCAACAGAATAACTAACATCACAGTGTCCACAGCATTAGTGTGCAGTCAAAGATCGTTTTGCTAAATTCTTTAGTGACTGAGGGTCGTGTGATTCTTCACCTGTGTCCTGAGACCTCTGCTGTATCATGTAAGTGATTTGAGTTAGATGTAAAACATGGAGAACCCCATAAGTCTAAGAAAAACATTCCTTAGTTATTGTCCACTCACTTGTGTTCCTGGGAAATTGAAACTGCTTCTGTGTGGCTATGACTACAGATAAATCCTCCCCATTGTTCAAGGGTGGTCAGTTGTATGGTACTGAGCTCTCTTCTATACAGAGCATGAAGGCAGGGACATGAAGGATTGGTTTGGGAAAATTCCCAATGAGATGGTAGAGACTTCCTCCTCAGGTAGTGGATGAGGGAGCCCCACCAGCTGTGCTGGAGGGAAAGGAGCGGAAATCACCCGTTCACCTAACAACCAACTCCACCTGCCAGGCCTGTCCAATCACGGCCCTCTGGATATTGACAGGAAGAGCAGTTGAAAACCTCGCCTAGATTTGTCTTGTTCACATGGTTGTTTAACAATCTCAGCACCAACTTTCTACCTAGACCCTTCTTCTTTCAAGAACAAACAGGTCTAGAGTAAGGATTGAATCCCCAGACTTTCTCTAACTGGAACCAGAGGCTTTATCCACAAGTCAGAGTGTGTTGGAGACTTGACTGTACTCATGTTTCTCAGTTTGCTTTCAGTCATTATGCACTCAGGGGCACAAATCACTGTGGTGCCTTGAAGCTCCCATGGACACTGTCAAAATTTACTTTGAGGAAATAACTCTTAGATTAGACATGGACGGATGTGAGTTTAAGGGTGGGCCCTTACAGACCAATGCACACACAAGATATTTTCGCTGTTACTGCTGAGTGTATTGTGGGAAGATGTATGTTAAATATACGTAGTTTTTCTCTTGATTGCAAGGGATGTTCCCAATAGGAAAAATGCCACGGTTAGGACAGTGGTAGTGGGATGAATGTACAGTGTGGAGCCCATCAGGTTTCCCCAGTTCAGCCACGAGATATCAGTAAAGCCTTGGGGGGAAAGTGGTGAAAAGAGGTCTCTACCCACTGATCAAGAAACTAATGGATAGAGAGGTGCTTAAAGAGAACATACCACATGATAATAACCCTGTGTGACCCATGAGAAAAGCCAGTGGTATCTCATGCCACAATGTGGATCACTACAAGCGCAATTCCGCAGCAGTTCTTGCTCCTGTAGTTCCAGTTATTATGATGGTCACAGAGTTCACTGTGCCAATTGTGTATAGCACTGGCCATTTTCGTGCTTTTTCCAAATTACATTGCAATTGGATGATCAGGGGAAACTTGCCTTTACGGAGCTCAGAATGTAATATATGTTTTCCAGTCTGTTACAAGGTACCCTGAGGCACTTCATGATTTCTTACTGTTGATTGGTCGAGACCTACAAAAAACTGAATTCTTACTAGAGCAGTCCTGGTATGGTTAAATAATGATATTTATTCTGATAGAAGGGCTAAAGCCAGTGTATTAGCTTCATTATATGGACAATCTAGTATCTGGGTAACCAGTGTGAGAAGTTCAACTCTGAGAAAAATCAGTGGCTAGTCACCTAGATATAGTTCTGGGGNGTATGGTTAAATAATGATATTTATTCTGATAGAAGGGCTAAAGCCAGTGTATTAGCTTCATTATATGGACAATCTAGTATCTGGGTAACCAGTGTGAGAAGTTCAACTCTGAGAAAAATCAGTGGCTAGTCACCTAGATATAGTTCTGGGGAACCATGTACACTAGTACCCAGATAATATTCTCTCTGAGCTTATTCAAGAAAAACTGATGGCCTGAAAACCTCTAGAGTACCAGGTTTGGTAGAGCATATGATAAACTGATCAGTATTAGATGAACTTCATGCCCCATATGGGTTTCTCTGATGGCTCAAATGGTAAAGAATCTGCCTGCAATGCAGGAGATGTATATTCTATCCCTGGATTGGGATGATCCCTTGGAGAAGGAAATGGCAACCCACCCCAGTATTCTTGCCTGGAAAATTCCATGTACAGAGGAGTCTGGCAGGCTATAGTCCATGGGGTTGCAAAGAGCTGGACACAACTGAGTGACTAAGCATACACGCATATCCCATATAGGGATCCTGTTCCTTCCATTATAAAAAGTTACTTGAAAGGAAGCTATTTTGAACAAGTTTGTTGTAGAAACTCTTAAATAATATACAGACCAACCTTTGTATCTGGGCAAATCACTTGTGCAATGTGTTTTGAGAGAAGGTGTCAGAGACTGACATTTATGTGGACTGGAACCTGTGGCAAAAGATGTGGCTACTAGGGAATGACCCCCCTGGGATTTGTTTGTGGTACTTCCCTGACACCATCACTAGGTATACCCCATTTGAAAGACTTGTTAGTACATTCTGATGGACACAGAGAGTGACACTGCATGAGCAGGAGTTGATATGCCATAGCTCACCTCTCATGAAGAAATGAGTCCCAAGTGAGAACTCCAACAGAGTGGGTATTGCTCAAGAAATACCTGTTTTTATGGGAATGTGGTCTATCTGTAGAAGTAAACCCACACATTCATGGTACCTCGGAGGGTCAGGAAAAAGTGTCCAGAAATCTCTTCGAATGTGAGTGACTGAGATGCAGAGCTGGTGCCAGCACCCCACTTTTCTGATGGCTTCTGTACACCCAGGCTCCTGAAGCTGCCTGGTCTGATACATGGACATATCCTCTAAACTAAAGGCAGGTAGACCATGGTGGGCTGTGGAAACTGTACAACCCCAAAGAAAACCACTTGAGCCTGGGAAAGGGCAGTCTGCTCAACTGGTAGAGCTTGCCTGCATGGCCTGCAGGCTGTGGGGCTTGCCCAGGAAACAGCTCCCCCAGTGTACCTTGTTACATGTGACTGACTTCTGGGCAGGAGCCCGAGGGCTGACAGTGTGGATGTGCACCTGATAGCATGGTGACTGGATGATCAAATCTTAGTTTCTGTGGCAGCAGATAACATCAGCCAGTCGCACAGGATGTTTATCTCCTATTTGTGCCCTATGTGATGTGCATGAATCACTTTGAGAATGAAATTGGTTGGAGTAAGCAAGCTGATCAGATGCTTCCCACCCGGGTTGGCACCCTGGTCACCTGGATAGAGTATGCACTAGAAATGGTAATCCATTTACAAATTGAGACCTGGCCCCAAAACGTGACCCTGCAATTCCAGCACATGAGGCCAAGTAAGTCTGGAAGTATGCTGGAGTAGCAGCTGTATGGTCAGGTGGAAAGAGCGTCTCCAGGTCCCATACTCAGAGGTACTGGACCTGAATTTTTATACTCTCCTTTCAAGATTGCCACTGGGTGCAGACTGCAGCCAGCCCCTTTTCTGGCAATATTTCTGCCAACTTTTTGTACCTGCACAGCAGATGGGGGAATTTTATGCAGGGATTTATGGTTGAATTGTGGTTTTATTTGGATTCATTGACCATATGCAGTCAGACATTGGGGTCCCTTTTATANCCAGCCCCTTTTCTGGCAATATTTCTGCCAACTTTTTGTACCTGCACAGCAGATGGGGGAATTTTATGCAGGGATTTATGGTTGAATTGTGGTTTTATTTGGATTCATTGACCATATGCAGTCAGACATTGGGGTCCCTTTTATAGTAAAACATACTCAACAGTGGACTATATCATGTGACATTTAATGGAGTATTTATTTTCTGTGTCATTACCAGGCAGCAGATGTCATTGAAAGATGGCTTGAATTCTTAAGGAAAAAAAAAGAATGGACAACAGATGCTCAGCTCCCAGTGGATCACACACTTAAAGTCAGTTTGAGGTCTAAATGTGGCATTCCTCCAGGAGTTACCCCAATTTAAATTGAATGTTTAATGGGATTGGGAAGTGGAGAGGAGGCCCAGATTCTGGTTGGGGAAGAAAAGGCCTACATGGATAACTCCCTCAAAGTTTTTTCCCCCTTCCTCCACCTCAGCTTTTCATGATTCTTTTTTAAAAATGTTTTTTGGCTACATCATGAGGCATGTAGGATTTTAGTTCCCAGACCAGGGATTGAAACCGTGTCCATTGCATTGGAAGCACAGAGTCTTAACCAGTGGACTGCAAAGATATCTCCTTTTCATAATTCTGGTAGGAAATAGACTAATGCCAGCTGGTATCAGGTGAGGAATCCCCATCCCAAGTTTGCAGGTGAGGGGGTGGTGGCACCTTAGACCACCAGACATAGTTCCTGTCTCAGTGCTGGCTCTGGGTCCAATCTCCCTTGGACAGGACAGTGTGGTCCCAGCTTCTTAGACAAATTGTTCCCATAATACTGTTGCCTCCTTCTTTTGAAGTCAGCTAAGTTAGAATGTCCTTTTGAAAAATACTTGTGAGACGTTGCCTTTCTTATAGGACAAGTTGATGCTGGAAGGGGATGGCTGAGCTTCTAGAAGTGTTCCATGGTCATTGCTCTCAGAACTAATTTAGGAAGAAAGCATATGTGTACGGGATGAGTATGTGGAAATGGATTCCATTAGTATTCTCCCTGTCCAGCTTCCCTAAAAATGTCCTTAATGGTTGAGATCTTATTTTGGTTGCTAGAGCCCTTGTATCCTTTATGCTGCTGCTGTTGCTGCTAAGTCGCTTCAGTCGTGTCCGACTCTGTGCAACCCCATAGACAGCAGCCCACCAGGCTCCCCTGTCCCTGGGATTCTCCAGGCAAGAACACTGGAGTGGGTTGCCATTTCCTTCTCCAATGCATGAAAGTGAAAAGTGAAAGGAAAGTCACTCAGTCGTATCTGACTCTTAGCGACCCCATGGACTACAGCCTACCAGGCTCCTCCGTCCATGGGATTTTCCAGGCAAGAGTACTGGAGTGGGGTGCCATTGCCTTCTCCGTGCATCCTTTATAGATATCAGTAAACCTAATGAGTGAGAACAGGGAGATTCTGGGAATATTTGATGAAAACAGAAAAGGAGGAAGATGGGAGAAAGGGGGTGAATTGAGAGAGAGCCAGGAAGATAGGGCACATTATTGTGGGTATAATCAAGTATACCTTCATCTCAGNCCTTTATAGATATCAGTAAACCTAATGAGTGAGAACAGGGAGATTCTGGGAATATTTGATGAAAACAGAAAAGGAGGAAGATGGGAGAAAGGGGGTGAATTGAGAGAGAGCCAGGAAGATAGGGCACATTATTGTGGGTATAATCAAGTATACCTTCATCTCAGCATCCTCTGAAGATAGGTTTTCCAGATTTGATAGTGTAGGCAACCTGTTGAAAATCTTTGTAGCTTTAGGCAGCAAATGTTATAATTAAAATCTCCTGACAGCTTGAACTTTTGTTAAGCTGAAGCTTTCAAAACTACCTTTCTAGACATACCTTCTTCCATCCAAGGGCAAAGGTTGAAATTAAGGCCTCCCTCTCTCTAAAAAGACCTGGCAAGTTCATGTACTGGTTAAAGCATAATAAAAGACTTGCCACAGCCCAGATTGCCAAACCAGTGTGGGCTAGCACTTTATTGTGGTGAATACCAGTTCTTCCCAACATGCTCCTTCTGTCTTCTGTGTAGTGACATGTCAGTGCTCCACACGTGCAGCCTTACCACCAAGCTGGGAGAGCCCTGGCCACGCCTGTGCAGTTGTCAGTGGCTGCTCCTCGAGTGACCTGTCTTCATGTTGGCCCTTGGCTGGAGCTCTTGAACTCTCACAAGCACAGGCTACTCACAGCTCCACCTACTTAGGATATATTGATTCCATGAGATTTTGACCCATTTCTCTTAGAGGCTGCTAAGGCCACAGTGTTCTCTTGACGATACTGAAGAGACACTGTAGGTCTACACAGAATGCTGTCAATTGAGCACCATAGCTGTGACGTGGGACACTCTCATCTCCAGTTCATTCCCATGCCAGCCCACTTTGTCCCTACTGGTGGAGCAGCCCCAGTTTTTCTCTCTCCATGGTTAGATTCCAAACCTGTGTCACCAGAGAACACCAGTGAAGCCTTCTGAAACTCTTGCACTTGGATCAGCGGTTCTAGCTCTTACCCTCATGTGGCAGTTTTCTCATCTTCCCTTGACATTCCCACAGGAATGTCTGCCCTGCCCTCATTTGAGTACAGAGCAGTAGAGAGGAAAGCCACCTAGCTGCAGTCTACAAGGAAACCCTCCACAAGTGGGTGTGCTACAACTTGTACTAAGGTCCTTCTGTTCATTTTCTTACCATATGTTTTTTTCATTGTGGTTGTGTGGCTTAAGGATTACAGGGAGTTGGAATTTTGCCTCATTCTCTTTTGTTGTGTTTGTGAATATTACAGTGTCAGAATATAAAANTCCACAAGTGGGTGTGCTACAACTTGTACTAAGGTCCTTCTGTTCATTTTCTTACCATATGTTTTTTTCATTGTGGTTGTGTGGCTTAAGGATTACAGGGAGTTGGAATTTTGCCTCATTCTCTTTTGTTGTGTTTGTGAATATTACAGTGTCAGAATATAAAAGGGCCTTTAAAAATGTTTTTAGTGGAGTAAGTGTGACTCTTCTGTGACTTTGCATGTCTCTGTGAGTGAGATCCTAAATGTGGCACTGATTGTGTGTCTGATAAAGTTATGATGCTCTTTCTTGTATTAGACAGGAGGCCATGCTGGTCAGGTCAATGGCTAAGATAGATTCCCCAGAATCTGGGATCACATCCTCTCACTTAAGTGGCTGTGAGAGGGATAAGAGGGTCCCTACACTAGTAGAAGGTTTGCTCCATGTTAGAATAGACAAGGCGTCGGGCATTGGTGGTCCCTGTGATGATCCTGGCTAAGGCTGTGGATGACATGAGGCTCCGCTGAGCTAACAGCACAGAAAAAGCAGCTTAGGAGAGCTCAGGGCTCCTCTGGATCTGATGGAGAGTGTGGCTCCCAGGAGCTGGTAGCACATTCTTATCTACATGGTGCATAAGGTGTGATTGTAATGGTCCTCCCCTTATTCAACCATGGTCAGGATGTGTGGGCCAGGATAGGGTTAAA
>SJYV01043767.1:0-17660 GCA_006410875.1 Neotragus pygmaeus
AAGTCTGTGGGGTCGCACAGAGTCGGACACGACTGATGTGACTTAGCAACAGCAATCCTCCATCCGGACCCTGCTTTCTAGAGCAGCCCCTGGCCGGGGTGACTGGGCCTTGCCCCCGGGAAAGAGGGTCTGCACTGCATCTCCGCGGGTGGGGTGCTGCACTGCCCTTGCGGCGCGCCCCAGGGTCGCCGCCACGGTGGCCGCACTTCAACAGCGAGGCGGCTCCGAGTTTGGCCTGCGGTGTTAAGGCTGCAGCCGGTCCTCCTGGTCCCCATCCCCCGGTGGGCCAGTGCCGGCCTTCTGACCAGAGAGTGGGGAAGAGGATGAGGGACGTCTGTGGGTCCGCCCCTGGCCGCTGCCCTGGCTTGTTACGGCTTTGAGGCTCTTGCCGCCCCTGGGAGGCCTGCTCCCTCCGAGTGGCCCAGCTCGTTCAGGCTGGCTGCTTTCTCCTCTGAGCTTGGACAGCTGGAAGACCGCAGCCCCGGCCCGGGAGAGAAATCCCCGTGGCCCCTCCCAGTGTGGGTGGCGGGAGGGGTTCTGCCTGCGGGGAGGGAAGTGGTCCCCCAAACCTGCCAGCTGGGAAAGCCCCGACTGAGAAAGAGCTGGGGATTTCACCCAGAAACTCCTCTGCCCACACCCCCCATCCCTGAGGGGGTCCCCAGAGGGAAGCAGCCAGAAAGACTGGGTTCTGGTGGCCCCTGTGGAGTTCACCGCGATACTGCAGCCCCCCATTTCCTGCCTGGACACCCCACCCACTGTGGCTTCCCCGTCCTCCCCCGGCCCCTCCGGGAGGCTCTGTAGCTTGTTGGTGGAGAGTGGGAGAGGGGAAGCAGGGCCCCTCAGCCAGCAGCTGACACAGAGGCCCGTCAGGGGACTGTGGGTGGTTAGATGCTGGGTCAGCCTGAGCTGTTAGCCCTTGTGGGGGGAGAGCTGAGTCCCTGCCTTTGGGGCCAGCAGGTCTGGGTAGAGCCTGGAGCTTCGGGCTGCTCGCCTCAGTTTCTGAGTCCGTCAAATGGAACGCCGACACTGACCCTGTGGGTCGGCCCAGCACCCATTGGCCACCCAGTGGCCAGAGCAAACCCCACAAGTCAAGAAAGCTCCTTCACAATGCTTGCTGGAAACTCATGACTCACACCTGGCACCCAGGTAGCCCCTAAGGTGACACTTGCTCTCCAGACCAGCCCTGCAGACCCTCGCTGTCGGAACTCAGATCCACACAGGCATCGAGGTCTGAGCACAGAGCCAAGCCCTGGAAAGTGAAAGTGAAAGTGAAGTCGCTCAGTCGTGTCCAACTCTTGGCGACCCATGGACTGCAGCCTACCAGGCTCCTCCATCCATGGCATTTTCCAGGCAAGAGTACTGGAGTGGGGTGCCACTGCCTTCTCCAAAGAGTCCCTGGAATAAGGCAACCACAGGGAGACTGTTGTTCGAGGAGCCATCGAATCCTGCTGGACGTGGGAGGCCCAGCGTCCCCTGAGGAGGAAGAAAGCCTGTCCTCGGACCTGCAAGGTCCCGACTTCCTTCCTGTCCCAGGCTTGGGCCAGTCACACTCTGCCCCTTGCAGACTCCTGTCCCAGGACATTGGCGTGCTCTGCACTCTGGCCGGGGCGCCCTTGTGCCTGGCTCCCTCCCTCCCAGCCCAAGCTCCTTGGCAGGACGACCTGCCCTGAGCGCCCTGTCTAGGCAGCAGCTTTCCTGCCCCGCATGCGCCGCATCCTCTGATAGCTCAGAGTTCCCCTCCTCAAAGGATCTGAGCCCCACGAGCAGAGGTGGGCCTTTCTGCTTCACTGCCACACTTCTGGGGCTTCGGACAGATTGCTCCACGCAGGTGCCCGATAAGTGCTGGGAACAAACGAATGAATGCGGTGATGGTCAGAGGGGCAGGGGCATAGAGTCAGAGGCCCAGCGAGTCCTGGANCCGTGTCCTCTGATGGCTCAGAGTTCCCCTCCTCAAAGGATCTGAGCCCCATGAGCAGAGGTGGGCCTTTCTGCTTCACTGCCACACTTCTGGGGCTTCGGACAGATTGCTCCACGCAGGTGCCCGATAAGTGCTGGGAACAAACGAATGAATGCGGTGATGGTCAGAGGGGCAGGGGCATAGAGTCAGAGGCCCAGCGAGTCCTGGAAACTCCCACGGGAAGGACAGCCCCGCCAGCCTCCCTTCCCTTCAGTGCAGGAACCTCCTCCCAGCTCCATGGTCTCAACCCTGGCTGGTCCTCAATACTCAGGGAGCTTTTAAAGCCACTGACCCTGGCCACCCTCTGCCTCCTCATTTGGACATATTCTGGGTAGGCCTCCACAGGCCTGTAAAAACCCTCAGATGGTTCTACATGCAGGCAGGGTCCAGGACCCGGGTTAGGCTTCATTTCAATTCTCAACCAGTTAGAGGGACATTTAGGTGACTTGGCAGTTCTGGGAGGTCTCATCAGACATTCTCTCTCTTTTTAAAACAACTTTTTGGCTGTGCTGAGTCTTCATTGCTGCACACAGATTTTCTCTAGTTGTGGCAAGTGGGGGCTGCTCTCTAGCCCCCAAGGGTTCTTCTCTGAGAAGCCTCACGATGCGCAGGCTTCTCTTTGCTGCGGCTTCTCTTGCAGCGGCTTCTCTTGTTGTGGCTCTCGGGCTCCAGAGCGAGGGCGTCAGTAGTCATGGTGCGTGGGCTGAGTTGTCCTGAGGCAGGAGGGATCTTTCTGGGCCTGGGATGGAACCCGTGTCCCCTGTGAGTCACTGGACCACCAGGGAAGTCCAGCCGTTCACTCTTGAGTATGAATTAGTGGGGTGGGGTGCAGGGCTAATGCTGCTGCTTCTCCCCAGCACTGTGCTGGGTCAGGCAGGCGAGGCAGTGGGACATTTCCTGGGTGGGAGAGAGACAAGGGGAAGCAGCGTTGGGACGGAAAGTCCTTGGGGGGGCATGTCTGGGTGCGGGAGGGCTTGGAGGTGAGGAGGAAAGAGGTGACGTCTGAAACCCGGAGGGAGGGTGCTTCTGATTCCCGGATTCCGGGTGTTTCTCAGGACCTCACTCCGGACGGTGCCCCTCCCCCGGGCAGAGCAGGCTTTCCTGCCCAGTGCGGGGACCCTGGGGGCTCCTGGCTGGGGCTAACAACTGCATGACGACAGTCAGATTGATGGCAGGGCCTGGCTGGCTTCTCGCTCTGCTCTGTCACAGGGGCGGGGCTGGCAGAGACTCCACGGCTGTTCCGGAGCTTCCTCTAGTCCCAGGACCCCATGTCTCTGCAGTGTAGACGCACACAACCCACATCCCAGGAGACGGTGCTGGCGGCTGGCTGAGCCCACTCCTGCCCGCCATGCAGGCACAGTCCCTCACCCACGCCTGTCCTCGGCCTCCTGTGGGCCCAACCCAGGTGACATCTGTTGGCCTGGAGACGCAGGCGTGCCTGTGCCCACGTACACTTGTGCAAGTGTGTGGAAACCAAAGGGTGAGTTGTCCACAGCAGCCGCCTGAGCCCGGGCAGCAGGCGGGATCCATGCCGCCGTCGCTGGGGACCACAGGCCTCCTCGCCGGGGGCTCTCGGTCTGCAGCGCCCTGCCCACCTGTGGTTTGACCTTGGTGATGGCCTGCAGCCGTGGTTGTCCAGGCGAACCCCTGCGCTGGCAGCAGTTTCTGGCTCCGGGGCGGCCTCGAAACTGCTGGGCAGGGCTGGGTTCTAACAACACTCCTGGGTGACACTGTGCCTGCTGGTCTGGGACTCTGCCCAAGAGATGAGGTTACCCCAGCACAGAAGGGGAAGACGGGGGCCCCATAGCCTGTGGTCCCTGGGTGTTCAGAGACACACAGACCTTCCTGGTCACACCACACCTGCTGTCCAGGTAAATCTCCCCGGGGGGCGGGCCCTGGGAATGGATGAACCGCACCCCATCCCAGTGCCTCGGGTGTCTGCGGATCACATCCTTTACAAACTGCTGACCTTGAGCAGGTTGCACGGTCACCATCAACAGCAGCTGAAGCTGAGACCTAGGAGGCGTCTGGGAGGAGTCTGTGCAGGAGCAGGCTGCGCAGGAGCTGCCCCTCTCAGGGGAAGGATGATAGCCGTAAACTGAGCCTGAAAGCAACAAATCAAAACTAGTGAGTTTAATACATTCCCCCTATTTTAAAATTCAGTAAAATGTTCTTAATTAGCATGTTCTCTATCTTCGCATTAACAGCCTGGCAGCTGGCACACATGTCCTGAGTGCGGGGCCCTCTGCTGAACTGCAGGGGTGGGTGAGCCTGGGAACAGGGGGTTCCTGAGCCCTGCCTGCTGGGGGAGGAGGCAGTGTGGCCAGGCTGCCCAGCAAAGCCATCGACGTGTATTCTGCGGTGGAAGGGTGAGTGTTCTATGTGGGTGGAGTTAGGGTCCAGCCTATTTCCACGCGCCTGGTGGGGTGTCCAGCTTTCCAAGTTGTCTGGCCTCTCTGGGCCTCAGTTTCATCGTCTGATCAGTGGGAATCCCAGTGCACACGTGGAGTTTGAAGAACCAGATGGAGCCCTGCAGGCCTATGGTGAAGGGTTAGCCTGGGGCAGGGGGTGGTTTCTTGGGGCCAGGAAAGGAGGGGGGTATGGACACCAGGTGAGAACCTCTGGGGGGCGGATTTGGTTCTCTTGGGCACAGGGACAGAGCTGGCAGGGCCTCCATGAGGCTCTATGGCCATTCCTGAGCTTTCTCGAGTGCCAGGACCCCACATCTCTGCAGTGTAGACACATACAACCCACGCCCCAGGAGACAGTGCTGGCAGCTGGCTGACACCACTCCTTCCCATCCTAAAAACAGAGCCCCTCACTCACGCCTGTCCTCAGCCTGTCGTTGGCCTCCTGTGGGCCCAGCCTGAGTGAGGCCTGTCAGCCTGTAGACACAGGCGTGCACGTGCCCACATACACACTTGCAAGAGTGTGGAAACCAAAGGGTGAAGTCATCTGGTATAGCCACCTGAGCCCCGGGCTGCCCAGATCCAAGCTGATTGTCACTTGACTGAGTTGTCACAGACCTGTCTTTGGTTCAACTAAATAGGCTGGAGGAGACTCAGCCACCCACCCTGCCACATTCAGTGGGGAGAGATGGTGAGACACCTTCACGTCCCCTGAGGTGCGGGCCATGTGGCATGGGACTCTGAGTGTGTGTGCATGCGTGTGTGTGTGTGTGCACGTGTGTATCTGTACCGTGTGCCCATGTGCATTTTTGTACCACCTTCATGCACGTACATGCATGTGTGCATGTTTGTGTGTGCACGTGTGTACACACCTATGGGTACATAGACGTGTGTGCATGTGTCTCCTGGGTAGAAATGCCCTTGCTCCATGACAGTGACCAAGCCCCCCTTCAGTACGCTGTGCTCAGCGTGGCTGCACCCCGAGTTTTCACAGGGGTCACTTATGGCCTGTGGGTCCCCCGAAGCCACGCCCGTGTTTCTGACTGTGCCTGTGTGCAGGAGGCCGTGTGCTCAGACCACACAACTTGGTCAGCTGCTAGGTATCCACTGGTCACTGGACACAGTTCACCCTGTGAATCCAGGCAGAGAGCTAGATTCGTTCACTCTCCCATTCATCGGTTCACCGGTGGTTTATTGAGCATTTGCTGCATTCTAGGCTGGCTTGGTTAGGAAGGCAGGTCCTTGTCATTGGAACACACTCTACTGGGGAGGGGAAAGAGGTGGGAGAGGAAGGGTTAGATGGGGCATAAATGGAAAGATACAAGGAAGCTGACACCTTCATCAGACCTAGGGTGGAGGGAGATGCGCGGCCTCTGGCATCCATTCCTGCGGCAGTCAGGACAGACTTCCTGTGCTGCGTAACAAGCACGCCCCAAGCTCAGCGCCTTGGAGCCTGGTCTCTGAGGCTGGGGCCAAGGGCTTAGTTCTGGTTTCACTGTCTGGCCTCACAGTGTGGCATTGTCATTTCATCTTCAGTGCCTCTTCCTGAGGAGACTCTGCCCTGGTCTGAGGCGGGTTGTGAGTGAAGAAGACGGAGCAGGGCTAATGGTCTCCTGCCTAAGTCTGGCGCCATGCCAGCCAGTGAGGTTCAAGGGGAAGGCGGGGTGGGGCTGGCTGGTGGAGGAGCTACAGGGTCACGCTGCAGAGAGCAGGATGCAGGAAGGCCCGGGAGGAGAGGCGCAGTCTGCCCGCCCCAGGGCTCTTTACACCTCTGTGCAGATGGTTGGCCCTTACCCCCTCCCTGCCTTGGGTTTTGCAGCTGAGCCGGGACCCCAGCCAGGGATGGCGCGTTTCCCTGCCCCAGGGTCACAGTGATTCAGTCTTGAGTCTCTTGTCGGGACTTTCCAGGCTCTCCCTCCCCTCCCGCTGCCCTGTGCTTGTTACAGCAGAGAAGGGGCCTGTGTTTGGGAGGTGCTAGGTGGATTCTCCCTCTCGAGTCACCTGTGGGTGGGGGGCGTGGCTGGGCAGAGGGCGCTGCCACCTCCCGGCTCTGCGGCCCGGTCCCAGCCTGTTTGTCTCTGCTCTGTTTGTCACTGTTGGCCAAGAGCCTGCAGGAATTCTCTCCACAGGGACCTGTCTGTGCTCGCGACACAGCCAGGTGAGGTCAGAGAGGGCTCAGCTGACCACAGGAGCGGGAGTGGGGAGCGTTGGTGTGGATGGAATCTTCTTGAACTTGACCCCCGCTCCCTGCGTGGGGCCTTGGGCTCTGGGATCCTCGAGGCAGGCCCCTGGGGGCAGGTTTGCCAGGGATGGTGTGGTTCTTGGGCCAAGCCCACCGCATTCTGGGCCCTTCCCTGTCAGCACTGAGTGTGAGTGGGGAGGAAGGGAGTCTCGGCACTCCTGGCCCCTGCCCTCCAGGTACAGCCCTGCAGGGGTGGGGGCACGGGGCTGACTAGACAGCATCTGACACCCCCACCCCCGGACTGGCTCAGACATCGGCACTTACCCCACTCTGGGAGAGCCCACCGTGAGACGTCCAGCAGGAGAGTGAGACGTCCAGCAGGGAACAGGCCTTGGGTGCCCGGCAGTGGGGCCTGGGGAGCTAGCACTGGAGGCAGCAGGGGGCAGGATCCTCAGCTTCTGGAACTTGCTGGTCTCTTTGCTAATGAAATGGGTTGTGGGAAGGAGGGCATCTGTGTTGGGGTTGGAGGGAGCTTCTGTCTCACAGATCCCCCGTCACCCTTCACACAGACCACCCAGTCCAGCTCCTGTTAGGGCGGCACAGAGCTGTCCCCTCCACATCTAACCAGCTGGTCCCCCAGGGCCGACAGAGCCGGGGTGGCTGAGGGGAGGGGCATGGCTCTCCAGGTGTCAGGACCCCTGCAGGGAAAGCTGAGGAGAGGGCTCTGCACCTGCACTTTGACCCCCACAGCATGAAGGGCAGGGCCGCTGAGGCCTCCCTGTCCTCTTCTGATGAAAAGAGCTGGCAAAGAAAAGAAAAAGGAAACCGGGAGCCCAGGAAGCCAGATGCGAGGGAGAAGGTGGGAGCAGTTTGTTCCATCTTGGCAGTACCAAGCTCAACCTGGTTTCCAAGGATGCTGAACCTTGGATAGAGAGAGGCCTGGAGAGGATACGGGTCCCAAGCTGCAGCCTTTGAAAGCTGAGCACGTGTTGTCTAAGGGAAGCATATAAATGAGGCCCGGAGATCTAACCCACAGCACCATGACTATAGCCAACAGGACTGCATTATGAACCTTAAAGTTGCTGAGAGATTGGATCTCAGTTGTTCTCACCATACACCAAAGATAATAACTATGTGAGGAGACAGGGGTGTTAGCCAGTACATCATGTTGTGACACTGAAACATATCAAATCAACACATTGTATACCTTAAACTTATACAATATCATATGATGATTATAAATCAATTTTAAATAAAGAAAACAGAGTGCACCTTGGAATGGGGATGAGACTGGGGTGGTCTGGAGGGGTCTCTAAGCATTTCCATGGGGACTGGCAGATGAAGAACCAGAAGAGCCTAAGGAGGGGAGTCCCTGTAGAGAAGTCTAGAAGCCCCAGGACAGGGGGGCTGCACTGACAGGGGGCTGCCTTGCAACCACTCATGTTTCCCCAGGTGCCCCACCTGTCTCCTCCTCCTTGGATTCTAAGGAAATATTCTGGCTTCCTTCCACCCATCTGAGTAGGGCCAGCCTGGGGCACACAGGCCTGGATTCCATTGTTGCTAGCTATGGGGCTTTGGCAGGTTATCAAAGCTCTCTAAGTCTCCTTTTCTGTGAAGTGGCACTATCTCAGATAATTGTTTTAAATATTAAAAGGAGACATGAAATATTTAGCATACTTACTCAGCCTAGAGTAAGTCCTCAATGAATCGAAACAGCATGAGCTTCACCATCGTGACCACCTTCATCACCATTACCAACAGCATCGTCATCACCATCATTATCACCATCACCATCATTACCATCACCACCCCCATCCCCATCACCCCCATCATCGCCATCACTATTACCACATCACTATCACCACCATCATCCCCTTCATCATCCCCATCACCACCACCATCACCATCATTGCCGGGTCAGTTTGCCAGAATGCTTAGTATTCATCTGGCAGTCTAGGCCAGGTACAAAATAGAGAGTGCGAGAGAGGGGGTAGAACAAAGGCTGACCTTACCGAAAAATCTGACCACAGATGAATCTCAGGGTGGGGTTGGGTGAGAGGAGGAAGGTAGGATTAGCATGTGAGTGAATTCTGAATCCCATCACTGAGCAGGGATCCAAGGCGCTGCACACAGCGTGCTGGGTAGGCCCATCAGAATCAGGCTCCTTGAGATGCGGCAGTCAGGAGGGTTGGGGGACACTGGGCTGCCCAGAAGAGTAAGAGATGGGAAAGAGGATTAAGAATCCTTTGTTATGAGGCTCTCAGTTCAGTAAATGTCATCCTTAGTGCATAGTAAACAGACTGTGTGTACCTGTGTGTGTATCTGTGTACGTGGTGTGTATAGAGGTATGTTCATATATGAGTTTGCATATGTGTGTATCTGTGTGTGGTGTGTGTCTCAGGGGCAGGGGTCAGGTTAAGCCACAGGGCAAGGAGAGAGGGGTTATGATGAGGGTGGGGCCATCGGATGACCAAGGGGTGTGGCCAGCCTGGGACCGTTGGGTCCTCGAGGCGCAAGGGTGGCTATTGGCAGCATCCTCAAGGGGCCCGGTAGGGCAAGCACCTGGGAGGTGGCAGAGGCAGTCAGGTGGCAGTCTCCGTGGGCTGGACCCTGGGGGCCGCTGCTCTGCGCTCTGTGCAGGTGCCTGTCCGGCCTCTGGCAGCTTCCCCTCCCCATAGCTCAAGCCACCTGCACGGCCTGAGGTTGCATTTNCAGCCCTGCAGGGGTGGGGGCACGGGGCTGACTAGACAGCATCTGACACCCCCACCCCCGGACTGGCTCAGACATCGGCACTTACCCCACTCTGGGAGAGCCCACCGTGAGACGTCCAGCAGGAGAGTGAGACGTCCAGCAGGGAACAGGCCTTGGGTGCCCGGCAGTGGGGCCTGGGGAGCTAGCACTGGAGGCAGCAGGGGGCAGGATCCTCAGCTTCTGGAACTTGCTGGTCTCTTTGCTAATGAAATGGGTTGTGGGAAGGAGGGCATCTGTGTTGGGGTTGGAGGGAGCTTCTGTCTCACAGATCCCCCGTCACCCTTCACACAGACCACCCAGTCCAGCTCCTGTTAGGGCGGCACAGAGCTGTCCCCTCCACATCTAACCAGCTGGTCCCCCAGGGCCGACAGAGCCGGGGTGGCTGAGGGGAGGGGCATGGCTCTCCAGGTGTCAGGACCCCTGCAGGGAAAGCTGAGGAGAGGGCTCTGCACCTGCACTTTGACCCCCACAGCATGAAGGGCAGGGCCGCTGAGGCCTCCCTGTCCTCTTCTGATGAAAAGAGCTGGCAAAGAAAAGAAAAAGGAAACCGGGAGCCCAGGAAGCCAGATGCGAGGGAGAAGGTGGGAGCAGTTTGTTCCATCTTGGCAGTACCAAGCTCAACCTGGTTTCCAAGGATGCTGAACCTTGGATAGAGAGAGGCCTGGAGAGGATACGGGTCCCAAGCTGCAGCCTTTGAAAGCTGAGCACGTGTTGTCTAAGGGAAGCATATAAATGAGGCCCGGAGATCTAACCCACAGCACCATGACTATAGCCAACAGGACTGCATTATGAACCTTAAAGTTGCTGAGAGATTGGATCTCAGTTGTTCTCACCATACACCAAAGATAATAACTATGTGAGGAGACAGGGGTGTTAGCCAGTACATCATGTTGTGACACTGAAACATATCAAATCAACACATTGTATACCTTAAACTTATACAATATCATATGATGATTATAAATCAATTTTAAATAAAGAAAACAGAGTGCACCTTGGAATGGGGATGAGACTGGGGTGGTCTGGAGGGGTCTCTAAGCATTTCCATGGGGACTGGCAGATGAAGAACCAGA
Source organism: Neotragus pygmaeus (assembly GCA_006410875.1). Lineage (NCBI taxonomy): Eukaryota > Metazoa > Chordata > Mammalia > Artiodactyla > Bovidae > Neotragus > Neotragus pygmaeus. The sequence goes on from SJYV01043767.1 coordinate 10,372, forward strand.
AGAGCCTAAGGAGGGGAGTCCCTGTAGAGAAGTCTAGAAGCCCCAGGACAGGGGGGCTGCACTGACAGGGGGCTGCCTTGCAACCACTCATGTTTCCCCAGGTGCCCCACCTGTCTCCTCCTCCTTGGATTCTAAGGAAACATTCTGGCTTCCTTCCACCCATCTGAGTAGGGCCAGCCTGGGGCACACAGGCCTGGATTCCATTGTTGCTAGCTATGGGGCTTTGGCAGGTTATCAAAGCTCTCTAAGTCTCCTTTTCTGTGAAGTGGCACTATCTCAGATAATTGTTTTAAATATTAAAAGGAGACATGAAATATTTAGCATACTTACTCAGCCTAGAGTAAGTCCTCAATGAATCGAAACAGCATGAGCTTCACCATCGTGACCACCTTCATCACCATTACCAACAGCATCGTCATCACCATCATTATCACCATCACCATCATTACCATCACCACCCCCATCCCCATCACCCCCATCATCGCCATCACTATTACCACATCACTATCACCACCATCATCCCCTTCATCATCCCCATCACCACCACCATCACCATCATTGCCGGGTCAGTTTGCCAGAATGCTTAGTATTCATCTGGCAGTCTAGGCCAGGTACAAAATAGAGAGTGCGAGAGAGGGGGTAGAACAAAGGCTGACCTTACCGAAAAATCTGACCACAGATGAATCTCAGGGTGGGGTTGGGTGAGAGGAGGAAGGTAGGATTAGCATGTGAGTGAATTCTGAATCCCATCACTGAGCAGGGATCCAAGGCGCTGCACACAGCGTGCTGGGTAGGCCCATCAGAATCAGGCTCCTTGAGATGCGGCAGTCAGGAGGGTTGGGGGACACTGGGCTGCCCAGAAGAGTAAGAGATGGGAAAGAGGATTAAGAATCCTTTGTTATGAGGCTCTCAGTTCAGTAAATGTCATCCTTAGTGCATAGTAAACAGACTGTGTGTACCTGTGTGTGTATCTGTGTACGTGGTGTGTATAGAGGTATGTTCATATATGAGTTTGCATATGTGTGTATCTGTGTGTGGTGTGTGTCTCAGGGGCAGGGGTCAGGTTAAGCCACAGGGCAAGGAGAGAGGGGTTATGATGAGGGTGGGGCCATCGGATGACCAAGGGGTGTGGCCAGCCTGGGACCGTTGGGTCCTCGAGGCGCAAGGGTGGCTATTGGCAGCATCCTCAAGGGGCCCGGTAGGGCAAGCACCTGGGAGGTGGCAGAGGCAGTCAGGTGGCAGTCTCCGTGGGCTGGACCCTGGGGGCCGCTGCTCTGCGCTCTGTGCAGGTGCCTGTCCGGCCTCTGGCAGCTTCCCCTCCCCATAGCTCAAGCCACCTGCACGGCCTGAGGTTGCATTTGTGCATAGACTCAGCCAGGCCCTGAGGTTCCCCCACACGGAGGTGTGTGTGTGAGAATAGGATCATGTGCAACCTTGTGTCCACATATTCATATGGACATATTCATGAGCATATGAGTGTGCCTTGATGTGCAAGTATATATGAATGTGAGTTTGTATGTGTGTGCTTGTGTCCACAAGCATGTGACCGTGAGTGTGTGTGTGTGTGTGTGTGTGTGTGTGCTTCTGTCCACAAGCATGCGACTATGTGTATGAGTGTGTTTGCACATCCATAAGCTGGCTGCACACCAGGAAGTGGACACGATTCCTGAACCCAGGCACTGGGTCTTTGCAGGGAAATCAACACGTTTTTGAACCCTCAACATTAACCCAATGTTAGCTAAATATTGAGCTTCTTGGGGCCACCTGGGAAGGTTTTTGGGGCAGATCACGGTCTCTACCCTTCTAGGATCCAGCCAGGGGTCGACCTCACATCTTGGTGAAACAGCCTGTTCCCTCTGGCCTGGCCCCCATCTCTGCGGCAGCCTGGGGGAGTCAGTTTCGCCTCTGTGGGTCATTTCAACATGCAGATCTGCAGGCGGTGGGGACTCCTTCCAGGGTACCTTAGTGGAAGGTGGCTATTGGGTGTTGGCTGCCCCGGCAGATGGAGCGCAGGAGAGTGCTGGGGCCCTGTGGTAGGTGGGGCACTGCAGACAGGTTCTGTGCAGCTGGTTTCATGGCAGAGTGCCTGCCGTGAGGGTTAAATGCAGGGTGGCCCTGAGCATGGGCTGTGGCTCTCCCACCAGCCACTCTGCAGGTAGAACAGGGCCCCAGGGTCCCTGGGGCATCTCAGCACACACCCAATCATGACTTCATGGCACATGATTGCCATCCAGGGATGTGGAGGGCAGAGGGCGTCTGTGGTACACGCATGTTCCTCAGGGATCCTCGGGGCCCAGCAGAGGTGACCGTGGGCACAACCCTGGCATGAGTGTTTCGTTCATGGATGGCCTGGCTGCATGAGCTGTGCCGACTGTGACAGGCAGGGGCACTTTAAGTGGATTTCTGAGCACCCCGTGGAGGGATCTGGCTGAAGGCTCAGGTCGTCTGCTGGAGCCGCACCTGCTCTAAGTTGTGATCAGGCTAAATTAGATGGAAAAACATGCAAAGATAGTCGGAGCCTTTTGGCAAATTAGAGTGCAGATGGGCGGGTGAGGCTCGCCGTGGAAGGGAAGTGCTCGCCCTGTTTGCTAATTACACAGGCAGTCGCATTAAGGCAGCGGGCTCTCTGTGTGTGCATTTTTAAAGGGGGAATTATTTCAGCTACATTTTCTAGTCCTCCAAGGTTGCCTTAAAAGGCCAAGGAAAGATGTTCCCCTGCTGGCTTTCACCAGCATTGGATGGGTAAAGTTAGGGAAGCTTTTTAATGCTGGAAGAAAGTCAGGAGGCTTTCCTTGGTCAGCTCACGACCACAGGACCTGGAATCCCAGCACGTTTCCCTGGGTGGGTTACTCTGGCTACGCCTGCTGAAGCTGGAGCAGTCAGAGCCGGAACCCATGGTCTTCCGTAGGCGGGAAGCAACCGCTGGGCTCCGCGACAGCCAAGATGTCACAAAGACCCCAGTGGCACGGAGATGGTCTTTAGGTGTTAGCGGTCCCAGGGGGAGAACATGGGGTGGGGCCCTGCCAGCAAAGAGGCTCAGCGGCAACAAGACCCCCAGGCCCTCGTGTGGAGTGGGCCCGTGTGTGGTCGGCATCCAGTTCCTTGCCCGGGTATCACAACCTAGCGTCCGTCAAGGCTTCCCAGGTGGGGCATCCGCTGCTCTCTCTGAATGGTGGAGAGCAGCAGGAAGTCATCTGGGGTTCCTGCCCCTCGCAGGAGACACAGGAGCCGGAGGGCTGGCCATCCCGTGGGCAGGGTCCCTGTGAAGGCATCACTGTTTCCCCCTCGACCCCAGAACTCAGCTAAGCCGAGTGGCTCACTCTTGTTTCTGGAGAAACGGACAGGCAGCCTTTCCCAGAGTTCCTGCCGCCAGAGCAGGTTCCCCTGGGAAGATGAGCCGTCGGGTAGTGAGGGCCCCGTGGCTGCCCTGCACCTGCGTGTGCCTGCCGCGGGCAGAGCTGTGGGGGACGGCCATGTTAACCGTCTCACTCATGGAAGGTTGGGCTGAATTCTAGAGATTTTTTTTTTCTGGGATGAAATTTGGGGTGGGAAAAAATTACATACAAATTAATGTAGCTAAATATCAAGTATACACTGAACTGTCTCTATCATTAAAAAAAAAAATTATTTGGCTGTACTGAGTCCTGGTTGCAGCTCATAGGGCCTTTAGTTGCAGTGTGTGGGATCTAGTTTCCTGACCAGGGATCGAACCCAGGCCCCCTAGCAGATGGTGGACAGAGCAGAGCATCCAGCGGGTGCTGGGAAGACCATTTTGGGGTCACGCCCACCAGGTCAGAGAAACATGGCAATCACCTGAGGCTTTTCACCAGAAACCAAAACATGGAGTGAAATGTTCTATTTGCAGAAACAAAATGATTATTGATTATATTGAGGCAGGATATGGGAAGGGGGTGAAGGCTTGCTGGCCTAGTGGGTTCACCACTTGGCACAGAGAGAGACGGAAGCCCTCCTAGGTGCGCCCTCCTGGCACACGCAGCGGGAGAACCTGTGCTGAGGTTCCCTCGGGACCCCATGCCTTCCTCCCTTGAGGCCCTCTTGTGTGTTAGAGATGTCTTCCCGCCTCCCCCATGCCTGGGGCATCTGAGGGAGTGGTCCTTGCCTTGGGCAGGACTGGTCATCAGCAGACCCCAGGGTGGCAGGGAGAGGTGCACTGGGCACCTCTGCCCTAGGAAGAGAGCATCTCGAGGTGACTGACCTTGCTCCCCCCTCCCCCCACATCATCACTGTGGGCCTGCTGCAGCTGTCTGGCCTCCAGGGTGAGGACAAGTGCCCCACACAGAAGAGGGCAGAGCTGGGCGCCTCCGAGGGGCAGAGCCTCCTTCCGCCCCCCATCCCCATCCTGCGTGAGCCTGTTCCTCAGAGCTGGACTCTCCCTACCTGGCTCACCGTTGTGAGAGTGAGTCAGCAATTTTACCTGTCACTTCATGGCAGGTATGACTCAGTGCTTGTGACATTGGGCCTGACCTTGGGTTTATGGAGGATCACCCACTGTGAAGTCCAGTCCTAGTGACGAAATAATGAAACTGGATCAGCCATGTGGCCCATCACTGCCTGACCCTGTACTGAGCCCCGATGGTGCCGCTGCAGGGCTCAGGGGCTTGGCGCGGACGAGGCATGGGGAAGGGAGGAGGGTCCTGGCACGCCCTGGTCCAGGTGCTGGCTGGGCCAGACCTCAAAGCTGCTGCAGTGGGCGTCACTGTCACCATCTACACTCAGTGAAGCACGCTCCCAGAACCCAAGGCCACCGGGCCAGGGCAGAGCTGGACTTCCACGTGGAGCCTCTGACTCTGCAGCCAGGAGCCAGCGGAGCACTAGGACCTCTCCTCTGGGGCCTGCATCTCCAGTCAGCCATGGCCATGAGCAGGGGCCCAGCGCTGCTTCTGGGGAGACCCGTGCAAACACTCCCCTCCATGTTGTTCGTCTCCTGGGGCCCCCGTGCCTCACCGAGCATGTTCCTTCTCGTCCACACGAGCCTTCCTGCCTTACTTACTGGCTTAGACTTTGCACATCGGTTGTGGTCACATTTCCCACCCATCCTAAAGCCCCGCCGGGCCGGTGATGGAGGCCTGGCGCTGCGGGTCTTACACAGCGGGCCCCTGGTGAGGGTAATGTGACATGGTGTCGGGCTCAGGGCTGACTTCTCAGCTCTGCCACAGGTCGGCCCTGCAGTCCAGCTGGGCCTCTGCTCTCGCTGCTGCCTGGGGCCCCAGGGGGTGCAGAACAGCAGTGTGGTCAGCTCAGAACCGATCCTCAGGTGGTGCAGGCAGAACACAGGTTTCTGGGGGCGGATGCAACAGGATGCCTCCCTTTCTGGTAACACAGGGTGACCGGTGACTCAGGAACACCTCGGGAGGGACAGGGCTCAGCCCAGGGCAGAGGCAGCATGGGATTTGGACTCGCTCTGGGCCTCCTTGATCCTCTGTTTCTTCATCTGTGATCTGTGCATTAGGGTCAGTGTGCCTCTGAAAATGTGATTGAAGAGCACTGACTACTTTCCAGAAGTGTACAGGCATATACTCACACACACAGAGACACACACATGAATACATGCCTGCACACGTGCACACATGAACATGTGCACACACAGGCACACACAACATGCACACATACATACACACACACACGTGTACTCCAGAGACCATGGGCTCCGGGAAGCCAGTCATGGATTCCAGGTTGAAAACCTTTAGAGAGACCACGTTTTGCACGTGGTGGTCACATGCTGTGAAATTCATTCAGTGGGTCGCCACCAGCACTCAGCTTCTTCGGCATCAGTGGTTGGGGCATAGACTTGGATTACCGTGATGCTGAATGGTTTGCCTTGGAAATGAACAGAGATCATCCTGTCAATTTTGAGATTGCACCCAAGTACTGCACTGACTCCAGACTCTTTTGTTGACTGTGAGGGCTACTTCATTTCTTCTAAGAGGAATGATCATCTGAATTAACTTCACCCATTCCAGTCCATTTTAGTTCACTGACTCCTAAAATGTCAATGTTCACTCTTGCCATCTCTTGTTTGACCACTTCCAATTTACCTTGATTCATGGACTTAACATTCCAGGTTCCTATGCAATGTTGTTCTTTACAGCATCAAACTTTACTTTCACCAACAGACACATCCACAACTGAGCATTACTTGGACAGCAAGAGATCAAACCAGTACATCATAAAGGAAATCAACTCTGAATATTCATTGGAAGGACTGATGCTGAAGCTGAAACTCCAATACTTTGGCCACCCGATGCAAAGAGCTGACTCGTTGGAAAAGACCCTGATGCTAGGAAAGATTGAAGGCAGGAGGAGAAGGAGATGACAGAGGATGAGATGGTTGGATGGCATCACCAACACAATGGACATGAGTTTGAGCAAACTCTTGGAAACAGTGAAGGGCAGGGAAGCCTGGCGTGCTATGGTTCATAGAGTCACAAAGAGTTGGATACGACTTGGCAACTGAATGATAACAGCATCAGCATTCTTTATAAAAGGAACAGGGTAGGACGGAGTGGAAATGGCATTGATGATTTATTTATTTGACTATGCCAGGTCTTGGGTGCAGCACCCAGGATCTAATCCCCTGACCAGAGATCGAACCTGTGACCCCTGCCTTGTGAGCTCTCAATCTTAGCCACTGGACCACGAGGGAAGTCCTGGAAATTGTATTGCTTCATCACCCTTTCATTTCAGGGCTACACCCACGCTCCCAGGCTCTAACCATGCCTCTCTTTCCCTCCTCTCTCCCCTCCTTCCTGCAGAAACGTTAGCCAGAGAGCCCCTCCCAACCTCTCTGCTAATAACACTAATTAGCAAACCCACTTTCACCTGGTGGGCAGCTTGGCATTGGGAGACTTTCAACACCAGAACTTCCTCCTTATCTTGCCAAGACTGGGAGAATTGAGCATCTCAAAGAGGGCAGGTGCCAATCTCCATTGGCAAGCCATGGCATTTCTCTACTTTTGTCAAAACTGTAGCAAAATCCAGCTCAGTTTCTTGAGCTTTTCTGAAACTCAGAAAAGAAAAAATAAGGGTTCCATATTCCACTCCTGAACTTGCTGTACCGAGTTTCTTCTATTTGTCTGTTTATGCACGAAAACCACAGAGCTTTAGTAATTCTACTTCAGTAGGAGTATTAGTAGATTTAGTTATTCTACATCAATAAATACATGTTCTTCCTTAGCACTGGTTGTTTCCAAATGACAGGGTGCTCAGGGCTGGTGCACTGGGGTGACCCTGAGGAATGGGAGGGGAGGGAGGTGGGAGGGGGGATCAGG
>SJYV01043776.1:11930-31435 GCA_006410875.1 Neotragus pygmaeus
AAGAATTTTCCACAGTTTATTGTGATCCACACAGTCAAAGGCTTTGGCATAGTCAATAAAGCAGAAATAGATGTTTTTCTGGAACTCTCTTGCTTTTTCCATGATCCAGCGGATGTTGGTAATTTGATCTCTGGTTCCTCTGCCTTTTCTAAAACCAGCTTGAACATCAGAGAGTTCACAGTTCACGTATTGCTGAAGCCTGGCTTGGAGAATTTTGAGCATTACTTTACTAGCATGTGAGATGAGTGCAATTGTGTGGTATTTTGAGCATTCGTTGGCATTGCCTTTCTTTGGAATTGGAATGAAAACTGACCTTTTCCAGTCCTATGGCCACTGCTAAGATCATGTACACGTTATTTAATTTTTATAAACTTCCGTATTCTCCTCTGCAAAATACAGCTGCTGTTGAACATAAACAAAGCAGCCACATACAGCATGCTTCAGTGTGGTTCCATTCACATAATAGTTGCTCAGTAAATGGCAGCCACTGCTTTATATTCCATGTATTTTCAATCTGTTGCAGTGCTTCAGTTCTCAAACTTGATCATCCTAATAAATTGTCATGGAATGAGTTTGATTGATTAAAGGCCTGTCCCATGCATGACTGGATCGTATTTTGCAAATACCATTAATCTATGTGGTCATATCAGAGTGGAAGTCACACTCAGATTGAATTTAAAAATTCCAGCAGTCAAGTTCAGAACTGGGATAATGACAGAAAGCCAAGAATGGCTGATTTCCTATTATGAAGTGAAAATGCCCTAGACAAGGATTTTATTATCTCAGCTGTTCCTCCAACAGTCTTGGATAGCAAAACAATCCAATAAACAGTAGCTTACAATAAAAATGTGATAAAAATTTCACAGTTTGGTAGGAGGCCTATAGCATCTCTGGTGGTTTTATTTGATGTTCACACAACTGCATTCAACTAGATGGCTGTGGTGTGTGTGCGGTACTGTTAACTTGGCCTTACTCGGATGTCCAGCAGGTCCTGCTGGCTGGCAACTAGAGCACCTCCACCGTGGTTCTCCAGGTGATCGCGTCTGTTAGCCAGGCTGGCTTTCTTGCGGTATGGTGGTCTCGGGGCAGAGTCCCATCAGGGCGAGCCCCAGTCGGTAAGCTTACACAGCTCATCACAAAGGACAGTGGTATTCCATTGGCCAAAGCAAGTCACATAGCCAAGGCCAGAAATAATCTATTCTGTCTCTTAATAAGAACCGTGGCAGGCAATCTGTGGGCATTTTTCATCTGTCACGGAGAGTTTAAACAAGGTAGCAAGAGGCAACCAAGAGGCACAATTTAGAGTCAGATTCAGATCTGAATGTTCCTACTCTTTCCAATACATCACAATGTCTCAGAGCAGTCCAAGAACCATGATTTCCCTAATCACCCAGATTTATACTTCATTTCTTATAACATATATTAAGAGTCCTTACCACATGAAAGTGATTTTTAAAAAAGTGAAAGTGTTAGTTGCTCAGTCATGTCCGACTCTTTGCAACCCCATGAACCATAGCCCGGCTCTTTGCAACCCCATGAACCATAGCACGCCAGGCTCCTCTGTCCATGGACTTCTTCAGACACCAAACCTGGGTCCTGCTGCATTGCAGGCAGATGCTTTACCACTTGAGCCACCAGGGAAACCCTACCACACAAGAGGCATCAGTTCTCACTCTGGGGTAGAGCAGTGCAAGGCAAGCAAAAACTCTGCCTTCAGGAAGCTGTTGCTGCTGCTGCTGCTGCTGCTGCTGCTAAGTCACTTTAGTTATGTCCAACTCTGTGCGACCCCATAGATGGCAGCCCACCAGGCTCTGCCGTCTCTGGGATTCTCCAGGCAAGAACACTGGAGTGGGTTGCCATTTCCTTCTCCAATGCATTAAAGTGAAAAGTCAAAGTGAAGTCGCTCTGTCGTGCCCGACTCTAAGCGACCCCATGGACTGCAGCCCACCAGGCTCCCCCATCCCTGGGATTTTCCAGGCAAGAGTACTGGAGTGGGCTGCCATTGCCTTCTCCATCAGGAAGCTAAGAACCTGTAATGATGTCAGATTAATAGGATGGGGGTAATTAAAGGAAAGGGAAATTCTAGATCGATCGGTCAAGAAAGGCTTCTCTTGGAAGACCTGAGACAAGAATAGAGAAACAGAGGCAGCTTGGGAAGATGGTAATAAGGGAAACGCCCTGGAGGTGTAAAATCCCTAAGGCAATAAGGAGAAGTGTTGTGAGAGGTGGACCCTAGAGTTTATGGGATCTCGGAGGCCTTAGAAAGGTGTTTGGATTGTCCTTGAGTTGAAGCAGGAAGGAACTGCAGCATCCCGAGCAGGGGACCGATGCTATCCATGTTACATTTGACTTGAATAACCCTTGGTGAGACACCCTAGTTTCAGCTGCCACGCGGCACGGATATTAAAGAGCAGCAAGAGGAGGAGTAGAGTTCGGCTGGGAGGTTAAGAGCTGACAGCAGCAATGGACAGAAGAGGAGGCTCTGCTTTGCTATAAGGGATTCTAAGCCTTCGTGGTGATTTCTTGTGGGATGGAGATTAGTAGACACAGAAAACTGCAGATAGGATTGAGGATGTCAGCTAACACCGCTCACTGAGGTCACAGGTAACTGAAAGCATTGAGTCTACTTCATCATGAAACTGAATGTCATTGGCTCATTTTGTTTTCAAAAAACACGAATAGGAGTCTTTTTGAAAAGTTACGTTCAAGGTCATACAAGCGTGGTAGGTGAAAAAGACAAAATGCTTTAATGATGAGCAGCAGAAAGAAGAGGAGTCGGAAATGGATACTTCTTGGTTGCTGAGAATGCCTAAAATCCCTTCTTCCCAATCATGGTCTCTGGTTGGAAGAGAGGCATTCACCAGTAACTAAAAGCTAGTCAAATCTAATCGTGAGAAAAGAAGGAATGAGCATCACATGGACCACATTCCACTGTTCTCCTGGACACTATCTGGATGGCACACCCAAACAGTGCAACAACCACCACCCCGATGCTATTTCTCAATAAAGCTGAAACACAGTACCTTCCTCCTAATCTACTTTCTCGGCTTCCGGGGTGACTCAGTGGTAAAGAACCCGCCTGCCAATTCAGGAAACACAGGAAACGTGAGTTCAGTCCCCGAGTCAGGAAGATCCCCTGGAGGAGGGCATGGCGATCCACTCCGTTATTCTTGTCTGGAGAACCCCATGGGCTGCAGTCCATAGGCTGGCAAAGAGTCGGACACGAGTGACTACAAACAGACAATCTACTTCCTGATCCCTATAGCTCCCCAACATACAAGCCTTGGAACACCGAAATTAACCCATATCCCTCAGGAGGCAACTCCACCTTGTCAAAGCAAGAGTGCTGGGTCCCTATTTTGTCTAATAAATTATATTCTGAGACCTAATTCCCTGTTGCCTGCATATGTTTCCCGCATAAAGATCCCCAAACAATAAATCATCTTTCTGTCTTGTCCGTCACAAGTGGGCTCATTACCTCACACATCATAACTATAATCAATAAACAAAATACAAGGGAAAAAAAACAATCAAACAATGAAATGGTTCTTTTCCCCTTAACATCAATGCAACTTTGTGTGATTAGGTGTCTAACAACACAGATGGGTGCTTTGGATGATTTCTGCGTAGCTCTTACATTTTGCAGATTTTCTTAACAGGTCCAACTGCCTGAGTAGGGGGAAAAAGCTCTTTTTACCTTTAAGACTTCGAAGTCTGATTTTTTAAGTGCACAGATAACTTGAATGCCTAAATTGAAAAATGAGAAGAATATCCGTAGGGAAAAAGGAGCTTATTGCTGCCTCCCTGAAGTTCATCAAATGTTGTCACATATTTCTCTAACATTTTTGACTTGGTTAAGTGCAAATTTAGGTGAACACACTCTTTTCCCAGGGTTCATGGCAACAGGAATATAATATGTATTTTCTGATTAATGAATTCAACTCTGCAGTCTCAGGGATCTTAGGCAAATGGGGCTTCTTAGAGGCAGAGGATTGGACCAAATGACTTTACGTTTCCATTATTTCCTGACTTAGTTTTTGCTAACTTTTTAAGCACTCCTCATAAACTTTCATACACTTTTTTAAGGTGTATTTGTGACATGTAATAACCTGAAATCCCCATCTCAGAATTTAAAATCCTTAGCAACAGTACATACAGACTTCCCCCATAACTATGGAGAAAATTTAAACTAGGAATTTAGCAAATGAATGAATGCTAATAAAGCTCACCTTATCACTCACCAGACTTCTCCAGTGGCTCAGATGGTAAAGCATCTGCCTGCAATACGGGAAACCCAGGTTCCATCCCTGGGCTGGGAAAATTTCCTGAAGAAGGAAATGGCAACCCACTCCAGTATTCCTGCTTGGTGATTCCCAGGGATGGAGGAGCCTGGTAGGCTACAGTCCATGGGGTCGCAAAGAGTCGGACACGACTGAGCCACTTCACTTATCAGTCATCAATTAAATTATTATATCAGCTGGAAAACAAATAAATTACAATTTAAATGATTACTGAAACACTGCCACGCATATAAGTCCAAATTCTCTTTCCAATGTGCTATTTGGGGCAGCAATGTCTAATTCATTGATAATAGGCCAGATCCCTTTTCCAGTCTCCCTTTTTATTTTGTAGTTAATCATTCATGCCATTTTATATGGCTTGTGGTTATCAGGGAAAAATTGACACTATCTCCTAGGACATGATGAATTCAGTTTCAACTAGGAAATTTAATCAGTTCAGTTCAGTTCAGTCACTCAGTCATGTCCGACTCTTTGCGACCCCATGAATTGCAGCACACCAGGCCTCCCTGTTCATCACCAACTCCCGGAGTTCACTCAGACTCACATCCATCGAATCCATGATGCCATCCAGCCATCTCATCCTCGGTTGTCCCCTTCTCCTCCTGCCCCCAATCCTTCCCAGCATCAGAGTCTGTTCCAATGAGTCAACTCCTCGCATGAGGTGGCCAAAGTACTGGAGTTTCAGCTTTAGCATCATTCCTTCCAAAGAAATCCCAAGGCTGATCTCCTTCAGAATGGACTGGTTAGATCTCCTTGCAGTCCAAGGGACTCTCAAGAGTCTTCTCCAACATCACAGTTCAAAAGCATCAATTCTTTGGCGCTCAGCCTTCTTCACAGTCCAACTCTCACATTCATACATGACCACAGGAAAAACCATAGCCTTGACTAGACGGACCTTAGTCGGCAAAGTAATGTCTCTCCTTTTGAATATGCTATCTAGGTTTGTCACTTAATAGTTGACCCTAAATAACAAAGCTGCCTCTGAGAAGACAGTGTATATAGACTGAGTAAAATGAGTTTAAAGTGTATTTAAACCAGACAAAAATGTAGTGACCACATTGATATCTTGTAGATACTTAGAAATAGAGANTGTCACTTAATAGTTGACCCTAAATAACAAAGCTGCCTCTGAGAAGACAGTGTATATAGACTGAGTAAAATGAGTTTAAAGTGTATTTAAACCAGACAAAAATGTAGTGACCACATTGATATCTTGTAGATACTTAGAAATAGAGAAACAATACTTGTTCCAGAGGCAGGAGATGTAGATGCTGGGGAACTGTTCGGTTCTGCAGTGACAACTTCAAGAAACACACAACGTACCTAGTCAGGCCTCCACCGAAGAATTTTACAAAGAGGGCAAAAAAAGGAAATGCATAACAGGTAGTTAGAGGCTCTTGGCCAGTGTAGACCCGATGAAGCCAAAGCAGAAGGATAACAATGTGTCACTTCTTTTTGAACCATGTCATGAAGGCAGAATAGACACAGCACAAGAACGTAGACTCAGTGCAACAAGGTTCGCACTGATCCAGCCCATGCTGAATGAGTGTCTACTAAGTGGAAAACACACACAATATACCTATCAGCTTTATTCTTCCTCACAATGTCTGGCAAAGTCAGATATCACAGTGCACTTGCTTGATTCTTGCCCTTCTTCCTTTGTATTGAGTTGGATGATACAAACTCCATGGCAGCCTCTCTTGCTTACCGAGGTATCTTCAAGGTATCTTATATAATAAGTGCTCAATAAATATTATTTGAAAGGGTCCATCTTCCCAGTGGTCCATCAGTATTGCATAAGGTCCATGCCTACAGCCTCCGGAGAACAGAACACTGAGCAGATGATTGTAATATGTGACCAGCGTGAGTAGTTCAGGGGGCAAGGAGACCACAGAGGTGATGCCCTGATGTGTCAGCCGAAAGAAGGGCTATTGTAAAAACCCTGCCTCCCAGAAAGAGAAACAAGAGGGTTTACTTTCTTTGCCTATCTATTAAATGTGTTGAACCAAAAGGCACACAACCCAAAGCTAAAAGAATGATGAACTTGCCTCATTTTTCACTTCTGTCTCCAGCTAACACACATCCTATACAAGAGGGGGAAAATGACCCATGTGATCTTATTATTGAATTTACTAGTCTCTACTAGTCCTTAAATGAGGGTGGGGAGAAACAAGCTGGGCATGGATGAGTCCATGTCATTCATGAGCTAGGCAGAATCATCCCAGCACTGGTGGAATTTACGGCACTGGATGAAGTGTGTGTGCGTGTGCTGAGTGTGTGCGTGTGTGTGTTTTCAGTGAGATCGCATTCTCGCCTTTATGAAGAAGTCACCAGACAGTTACTGTGCCCTCTGGAGGGCCTCAATGCCCTTCCTCGCTCACCTCTGCTAGCCAGTCTGGACATCAGAGTAAACAGCAGAACCCACCTTACCAACTGCTTCTGTTGTGAAACAGCCAGACATTGTCAGATATAGATGGTGATGCTGACTTCTCAATAGCAGAAAAAAGGACCTAAATTAGACTTCTATAAAAAGAATATTGCATATTTATTTCTACAATAACACCCAGGAAAAAAATGTTAGTCAAGAAGCAAGCAATTGGGTGAATAAATAAGCTTGTCTTTGTTCTCATCAATTAAGTTATTACATCAGTTGGAAAACCAGTGAATTATAATACAGATGTTTAATGAAACACTGCTGAGCCTATAAGTCAAACTCCTATTTTGTGGTGTGATTTTGGCTGCATAGTTTTGTGTGTGTTAAACCGTATTTATTAGCTGATACCCATTATTACTTTGAGCAAGGTATAATTCAGTTGTCAGGCTCCATCGCAGGCAAGGAGATTTAATCAGTAAGAGCCGCTTTGCTACTGAGTATAAAACAATGTGGGTTTCATGAAGCAATCATGGCAGTGTGAAAAAAATGGGATTAATTAGTATTGTATAAGAACAGGCAGCATGCTCATTAAAACCTTGTGAGGTGGCTCTTGATAAACTGCCACTTGATAGGATGGCATTAAAGTGACAAGGCAAAGACTTCATTCCCAAATCCGTCCTGACTGTATCTTGCTTTTAAGTTACCTGGAATGACCCTCCCTGGCGTTCTGAATACAAGGATCAAAATGACTTCCGGGGATCCAGAAGCCACCTGGACCGAGGGAGCCAGGCAGAGGTAGGACGCTTCAAAGACCACTTTTTTTGAACTTGCAGTCAAACAGGAATCAATAGCTGTAAATGAGGCGGCGCCGGGGGGCGGGATTTGCATTCGCACTCGGCAGGTCGGGCAGAAACTAATTTGACAATTGGCAGCCCACCTTAATGAAGGCCACGCACAAACCCTCTGCTTATTTACCCAGGGCTGGCAGTGTTTGGAAATGTATGCATCCTGAGGAAGAGAGCAGGGCTCCAGAGAGCCTAGGCTGGGGGCGTGTGGGGACGTCAGGGGGCAGGAGGAGGACTGTCAGGGGGCAGGAGGAGGGCTGTAACTGGGGAGTTGATCAGCTCTCCCCAGGCACCCACTGACTAGTTATCTGCGTTTCCAAAATGCCTCTCTTCCCAAAATGAAGAGTTATTTTTCTGTTTTGCTTTGTTTTCACAGTGAAAGCATCTGCACACGAAAAAAAAGCCCTGTGAGAACAATCTGCTTTGGGTGAGGATATTTTTTTGATGTGCTTTAAACCTGTTCTCCTCTTTGGGCTCGCAAACCTGTAATAGTTTGGGTTGGATCTTCAAGCTGCAGTCACCTGGCAGGGGCAGGGGGCGGGATTTCAAGTTAACATGAGCAGATCTCAGAGGATCTTCTTTCACCTTCACCCCCCAGCCCCAGCTTCCATCTTCCCAGTGACCTCCACAGCATATCAGGGAGCTCAGTAAAGACTAGGTATTTGTCAGGTTTATTTCCAGGACTGAAAAATGCACTCAGAAACCTCAAAGCTCTCTGTTCCTCCACCCCCAACTATATGCATATGTAACGTACATAACTTGTTGAATCTGCCCGCCATATTAATGTACTGCTTTCTATCAGGAAGCTCGAGGACTCAGTTCACAACTATAGGTTGTTTGCAGTTGAATTCGGGTAATTCCACTAGAGTCTGCAGATTCCCAGCACCGGGCAGAAGTCAGACTACCTGAGCAGGCTAGATAGGATTAAGCACACCGCTTTATCAAGTGATGTGTGGCAACAGTTTTCATTTAAACCCTAACATCTCATTGTTGTGATCTGAGCTGTGTGATGTAATGCAATATGACAGCCATTGAATTAACAGAAAATGGAATTCATCTCTCAAAATTGCACACAAAATAAAGACAGAGAGACAGACAAAAATAAAGGGAGAAAGACAGACAGATAAATACCTTTAATAGTTTTTTCTGTACCTAAATGAGTCTGCCTGAGCCTGGCAGCATTGGGAGCATCACATCGCGCCCGCTCATCCGCCCAGAGCCCCTGTCACCACGTTCACCCCTCTGTCGGGGAAAACACTGAATGTGTTCCTGTTCTGTTCCTTTTATTTTAGCAAGCGGATCGCACAGCAGTCCACTGAAAGCGCTGGCACCAGCATCGCCACGTAGGCACGACACAGTCAGAGGAAATTCTCTGCCCTTCTCAGCTTGATGAGAACCTCCTGCAAAAACTGTGCAACTCCTTCAGGTAGTAGCCACCTACTTGATTTATAATCCTACAGTGGCGGAAGGGGTTAGCTGGGTAATTCAAATAACTAGATTTCACTAATGAACTAGGGCCAGGGAAAAAGCACTTTACATTGTAAAGGCTCCATTTCACCTTCCCTATGCCCTGCATACTTTATCTCCAAATTTTTACATTATTTATATAAAAAGGGAAATGGTTTCTCTCAGAGGAAAATGAGTGAGCAAAGCATCTCTGCTGATAGAGTGTCCTCTACAATTCACTGCGATTCAGATACCCTCTCTCATGGCAACAAAAACAGCGCTTGATTGAGCACAGAAAAATACAGAATGCCCAGTTTAATTTGAATATCAGACAAACAACAAATAACGTAGTATTTCAGATGTACTTGTATTAAAGTCATTTGTTGCCTATTGGAAATTCTGATGTAACTGGGCATCCTGCACTTTACCTGGAACTCTAAACTAAAGGGAAGGCAGAAAGGAGGCACACTTAACCCACAGAGGGCATGACATGAAACGTCAGGAGAAAATGCTCGACAAAACTCGGGAAGACTGGCCATATGCAGAAGTCTCCTGGTGTCTGCGCTCCTTGGTGGAGCATTTTTATTCAGCAGATTGCTAACGGCCTCACTGAGCTTTGAAATAAACTATTGGTCACTTTTCCCACATGGATAAGCAAGTTCTAAATGACGTTTCCTTCACATTAACCTCAAAGACACTTTTCTACTATTGCATTTTGTGTAAAGGAACCAGACAGTGCTTGCTCAAACCGAGGCGTTCCTGGAACCTTCCCAGCACCACCACCACCAGATACCTTCATACATCACCAGAGACGGCAGCCTCGAAAGCACTGACCTTCCTTTGGGTATCCACAAACACTGCATACCCAACGGAATTAAAAACGGTATTCAAAAAACGTCTGGACAAAGAAAGACAAGTACATGCGTGTCTATAGCATCCACAATAACCACGAGGTAGAAACAAGCAAAAAGGCCCCCAGCTGATGACTGGCTAACCAATACGACGGAGTAAGGAAGGGATACCGTAACCCAGATGAATCTTGAAAACGTTATGCTAAGTGAAAGAAGCCAGACACAAAAGGTCACATATTGTATGACTCCATTTGTGTGAAGCATCCAAAACAGGTACATCTGCAGAGACACACGGGCTTCCCTGGTGGCTCAGGGTAAAGAATCTGCCTGCCGGTGTAGGAGACGCAAATTCGATGCCTGGGTCAGGAAGATCCCCTGGAGGACATGGCAACCCACTCCACTATTCTTGCCCGGAGAGTCCCACGGACAGAGAAGCCTGGTGGGCTACAGTCCATGGACAGATGAGCCTGGTGGGCTACAGTCCATGGGGTCACAAAGAATAGGATATGATTTAAGCAACTGAGTATAGAGACATATCCAGATGGGAGGCTCCCAAGAGCCAGGAAGGCGGGACAGGGAGCGGGTGGATTGGGGTGGGTGACGGCCAGTGGGTACTGGGTCTCCTTTTGGGGTGATAAACTGCTTAAGAACTAAATAGAGGTAGCGGTCACAATACACTATCAGTGTATTAAAGGCCACTGAACTGTTCACTCTAAAATGGTTAATTTCATGTTACATGAATATCACTTCAGTAAAAGTAAAGAAATAAACTAAAAGCATTGATCTTAATAAGAAGATGGGGTTCTACATGGAGGATTGGTTACAGGAATGTGTACACTTTTCAGAAGTCACTGAACAACACACTTAAGACCTACGTGTTTTACTGTATTTTTCAATAAAATATGGAACAGCCCCTGGAAGTTAATACTCAAATGGTAGCTAATAATATTTTAGCTTTACATAAATGATATACTTATTATTTTTTAGTTATAACAAAGAAGCGTAGAGAGTTTTTAAGTTATAACCACTTTTCCACATTGTAAGAGAAATTCAAGCCACATATTTAAGGCCTGCATTATGATTCCCTCCACACTTCACCACAGGCTACAGACACTTTTCCAACCACTTCCTCCAAAGAGAATTTGACTTACTAGGACGGTATCTCAGGCCTGGAACACTGCAATCCAGAATTCTATGTTCTCGGAATTCTAGGGGTTTTGAACACTAGTCAGAAATATCAGGGGCTTCCCAGGAGGCACCAGTGGTAAAAGAACCCGCCTGCCCGTGCAGGAGACCTAAGAGATGCAGGTTCCAACCCTGGGTTGGGACGATCCCCTGGAGGAGGGCATGGCAACTCACTCCAGTGTTCTTGCCTGGAGAATCCCACAGACAGAGGAGCCTGGCGGGCTGCAGTCCACGGGGTTGCAAAGAGTCAGACACGACTGCAAGGTCTGAGCACGTACACACGAAGAGACGCTGGCTCTGTGATGGGCCAGGCTCCCTGCCTCACATGCTGCTGACACAGGAACTAGCTCCCCATCCACACAGCCATCCTGCCTCTGCTTAGCAGTCCCTCACACCTTCCTTCTCCATTACCTCTTACCAACGTCAGCACTGAGAACGCTTCTGAAGAATATACCAGGTAACACTTGAAGCATTTCCCAAAGAATAAGACATTACGTTGAGAGTGATTACTGTACATTCATACTTATTTATTCCCATATCTGCATCACCTTTCACTTGTGCTGAAGAACACTCTCCATGGAACCCACAATTCAAAACTGCTGAGCAAAGCAATATTAGAAAGTCTTATGAGGACAGTTCCACATGGAGTAGAGAGTTCTCATCTGCTCCCAGCAATAGGATCCCTGGAATCGACTGTGATGAGAAATAAAAAAATTCACTTGGCTAATTGAAGCATAAGAAGACACTGAAACGAGGCTACCACAAACAACGTTATTGCCCTTTTTCTTAAAATCCCCACAGAGCCCAAGTCGAGACTGTGGTAGGGCTACCATTCCTAGCTAAGTTTGTTTACCATATTTAAATTATTCATCTTTATTTTGTTTCTCCTTTCTCTCTCTCTCATATACATATATATATATAATAGATAATTGGGATGAAGAAATAAATTGCTTGACTAATAGGATTATTTATATCAGCAATATTTTAATCATCTGTTATATCTTTATGTCTACTGTTGCCACATGCTGTTTGGAAAGGCGGGAAAGGAGACAGAGGTGCTGAGCACTGTCCGCGGGGGGCCTATGGCCCCAGTGGGCAGCTAAGGTGAGCATCCTCACCATCATCATGATGTTTATCACCATCTTCACAACAGATTATAATATCTGGCTGTGCTCTGACCGCGGTAGACACCCTGCCTCATTTAACCCATACCATAATTGTGGGAAATAGATACTATTTATGCACCCATTCTGCAGATGTAAAAACTGTGCTGAGTCAGAAGGTAAGCAACTTGGCCAAGATCCAGCCCCAAACAGCAAGCAGTGGAGCTATCATTGGAACTTGGTTCTACCAGCCTCCAAATTCTATGCTTTTTGCCCATGGCTCTTTACTGTGTCTCCAAATATAACTGAAAACGTAAGTAGCGATGGACCGAGAGGCAGTATCTAAAATTCCTGAAGAGCCTTCAAGATGACCAAGGAGGGAAACAGGAAGACTATGAATTAAGACTCTAATTTTACGTGGAAGTAGGAGTAATTTCTGAGTGTGAGTATAGGTGAGGATGGCATTTCATAAGGAGATTCCAACTTCTCTGGGGTAGATTTCTAGAAATGTCAATAAAAATAAAAAAAAGAAAACATTAAATTCTCGCAAGGGAACTTCAGTCCAATTAAAAAGGCTTCAATTCATTTGCTGTCAAGTATTATCTTTTTACAGATACCATGATCTGTTAAAATTGATCAGAACATGATGAATATTTCAAAAACTCACTCATCCCAACAGTGATATGTCATAGAACTTTGGGCAGCTCCTCATATTAGCGTCCTGCGGGGGCTCTACAGTTTAGCCTGGTAGGTGGAGTCAGGGTGTCTCAAACGCAAGGTAGTGCATATTTCATGTGCTTGGAGACCGATGGGAAGAGAAAGGAGCCGTAGGAACGAAAGCTGCAAAGCAGCCCCACAGCAGTGTATCCAGTCTGACCTGCAATCCAGTCCAAACGAAGCATCTAAGCTGTTTCACTTCTCTCTCCCATTCTTGGTAACCTAGGACGGAGCAACTTTCTCCAGCTGCTGAAGGGATGCTTGGGAATCTAGCCAGCGGGAGGAAGGCCCCAGCAGCCCCACAGCTGGAAGGGCCAGCCCCACCTCCCTGTTGTGAGAGGGACTCTGGAGAGAGGGGCGGAGCTGTTCTCCTTGGCCTCTGTTACCATGGCAACCTTCTCTTTTGTTTCCCTGGATCCAGAGCTGCCGCCTCATTTAGGGACTGGCATTCAGGTGAGGCAGCTGCATGATGGCGCGAGGAAAAGGAGGAAACAGAAAAACAAAACTGCTTAACAAACATATTTCACACATCACGGAACCGAGGAGGCATTATCAGGACGCGTTTCCAGACTTCTTTCCACCTTTTTTTTTTTGAGGCTATCACCATCACATAATTGCAATGTACTTGAATAACGTAATTGAATAATGTACTTGGGGGATGTTCACTTTGTCCTGGCTGTCACTGGGATAGGTGCATTTCACACGCTCTTGCGTTGCCTGCAAGGCTTGGCTCTTCCTTACTCCGTGGAGAAGTCTCAGGGGAAAGGTCACCTTCCCAACCAGGATTTCCCTGACACCCTCCTCAACATCCTGTCTGCTTCCTTCTCAACAATCAGCACAACTCATAGCCATTTCATTGCCTGTCCCGTGCCCATCCGCTTTTGCTCTGTCTCTCAGATAGATTACAAGCCCCATGAGGGCAAGGATACTGCTATTCTTCTACAAACTAATATCAAATGAAATGTCCCAGAGAAGTAGCAACAAATGAATATTTGTGGAAAAAATGAATCACATTGTCATTCTGAAAACATGATTTAGAATGCTGAGATTTAAAGTGCTGATCTAGTAGCTAAGGATCTCTCTCTCTCTCTCTCTCTCAATTCTCTTTTCTCTTAAATGAACAACCAACAAGAGAGTCATATTAAGACACACGGCCTGAGTCACAGCTCCACTTACTCTCACTGCAGAGTCTGCTTCTCTACAGAATTTTCTGCATCTTAAGGAAGCCTGTGGTCAGTTGCTCAGCTGTGCCCGACTCTTCGGTGACCCCTGGACTGTTGCACTCTAGGTGCCTCTGTCCATGGGATCATTCTGGCAGGAATACCAGAACAGGCTACCATTTCCTACTCCAGGGGATCTTCCTGACCCAGGGAGGAAACCCACAGTTCTTGCATCTCCTGCCCTGGCAGATGGATGCTTTACCGCTGCACCACCTGCGAAGCCCTGAGGAAGCCTAGTTATATGTTTACAACTGAGTAGCACATGAGGAGAAAGCATAGAAAGCTGGCTTTCAAGAAGCAGGGGCAAAGTGAACTCCTGCAGATAATCTGTCAGGTATTTACCTGCTAGTTTGCAACCCTAAGAAAGGGGCAACCTCAAGACACTTACATTCTAGATTCTTCGAGGGTGAGTCCAAGGAAGAAATCTCTACCATGCAGAGAAGGAAGAGAGGAAGCTGGCATAAGTGAGACAAAGAATAGAGGGAATTCTCCACATGCTCAGCATCCTTCCCCATCCATTTACTTGGTTTGGGGGATGAGAGAAGGTCTAGAGATTGAGCTCAGTTACCAATGGTCAATGATTCCCTCAGTGATACCTACATAATGAGGTCTCCATAAAAACCCTAACCGAGGGGTTCAGGGAGTTTTCAGACCAGTGAGCACATGTAGCTGCCATTACACCTGGAGAGGGCATGGAAGCTCAGTCTCCACCACCCGTATTTTTAGGCATTTCTTCTGTCTGTTTATTCCAGAGTTAATCACTTTCTTTCCTCAATATCCCATTCTCTGAAGACAGCCCCTCTTCATCCCACAGATGGAGCTTACTCAGTTCACATCGGGGGTGAGGGGGACCACATCTCTTTGTTCCAAAGATGGTGATCCAGGCCACACCAAATAGAGCATTCTTTTCCTCTGACCACAGGGACTGTATGTCAGCGGGCACATAAGCCAAGTTGAGTTGTCCCTGAAATGTTTCTATCAAAAGGGATTTCAATAAAAATAATTTGCAAGGTCTAAGCCCAGGAATCAATAAAAACACACCATTAATAAAGAAGTCGTCAAACCTCCAGAGTTGTGATTCTCAACCAGGCACACCTGGAAGGTTTTTATTTTTGTTTTAAGCAAACATCTGAAAGTGAAAGTGAAGTCGCTCAGGCGTGTCCGAATCTTTGCTGCCCTATGGACTGTAGCCTGTCGGGCTCCTCTGTCCGTGGGATTTTCCAGGCCAGAACACTGGAGTGGGCTGCCACTTGGCATACTCTTAATAAACCAGCTGAACCAATATCTCACTGAGACTCCAGCATCTCTCTTGAATGAAGAATCTGTCTTATAGAAGTGCTAGACTCTTCCGGGGGAATTAAACTGTGCTTTTACATCTTACGCGTATGTGCTCAGTCACCCAGTCATGCCAGCTCTGTGTGACCCCACAGACTGTAGTCCACCAGGCTCCTCTGTCCATGGGATTTCTCGGGCAAGAATACTGGAGTGGATTGCCATTTCCTTCTCCAGGGGATCTTGCTGAACCAGGGACCAAACCTTTATCTCCTGCATTGGCGAGTAGAATCTTTACCACTGAGTCACCAGGAAAGCCCTTTACATACATTTTATACAGATCCCCAAAACTGATTATGTAGAATAAACTTACGGATTTATTCATTCAACTGTTAAACTGCTGAAAAGGCATTTCGTAAACATTTGTATAGTGCTCTAGGTTTGGGAGTGGATTAAGAGTGACAGGAAATAGCTATTGTTAGCTAGAATTCTTTTGGTTGCAAGTGACAGAAAACCCAAATCAAAGGGTTAAGCTAAAAGGGGAGGATCCATTGGCTCATATATTTAGGGAGATTACCCTTTAGGAAATGCTGGCCACTGGCATCTGGGTTCTTTCATTTCCTCCATTTTAGGCCTGCTGACCTTTGCTTGGATACCTTGTTCAACACACTAGAGGAAATGACTTCACACCACCTCCTCCCCAGAATCCACTGTTGAAGCTTACCAACGCTTTTGGAAACATAAGCCCTCTTCCACGCTGTCTAATTGTCAATTCCAGAGAAAATGCAAAACCACTGAGCTGCCTAGGAGTTCATGCCTGGACGAAGCAGAGTCGCACCGACCTACTGCGTGGAGCTCGTCCTTGGTCACACTTCACAGAATGGGTGGTCACAATCGAAAGTCTCACCGGAACTCCTGACCCCACTTCAGTCTTGAAATGGGACGGTAGGAGGATAAAAGTCAACATGTGATGACTGCAGCCATGCCTAGGTCTCACACTGAAGACCATCCTTCATTTTCCATCTTCTATGACCTGTGAATGACTTCCTAAAAGTCTGAAGTCAGTTAAAAAAGAGAAATGAATTCGATACTTAGCAACAGCAGCAAAATCTTGGTACTGCTCAAGTGCCCTGACCTAGAGGGCTGTCTAGGAGAGTTCAGATTCACAAGAGCCTTCCTCAGTTAGAAGTGAATCTCAAAGGGCAGCCAATCTCACCTCCTGTATCACTGAGACTTCACTGAAAAAAAAAATTTCTCCCCTCTATTCTAGTGAGTTTAGTCTTTCTAAAGGTGAACTGAGTCCAAGAAAAGGGTGGTGTTTGACTATATCTCATGTGATTTCTGTTAAAAGCCGATTGTAAACCCTTCAGTGACACCAAGACTAGGAGTCTAGGAAACTTGCTATGTAGAAATGTTAAAATATTGCTCTCCAAACCAGCTCACAAACAGAAAGGACACAATTCGTACAAGTAGCTGCATTTACGTGATGATTTTTAGCCAAGGAGCTTTGCAAAATGAACTTGACAAACTAATTCTGTCGGAGCTATACTTGCATCAGACAACTCCCCCCACCCCCTCCGCAACCACTGTGCGCACACTAGAGCCTGTGAGGAGGCACATTGTAAGAGCTCAGGGGTACCAGGTTTGGGAATAAGGAGTATGTCTGAAACTGTGGGAAGAATTTTAATATCCCAAAGTGTCAGGGAAGAGAACCGCTCCAGCTGATAGGCTATTTAGTCCCCACGGCCAAACTACTGACTTGCTGGCAAATTACTCAGACAAGGAATTAAGTGAAACTCTTTCATAAGTGACTGAGTCCACCGGAATTCACAACAGTCTACAGTGCTGAGTGCCCTTGGCTGGCACCATGGATTATGTATTCAGGTGACAGCAAACCCAGGAGCTGTATTTGCATGAAATCTATCATGCAACAATGTATTGTCGAGTGAAGGTTTTAAATCAGATTTAATCTATCCCGAATGACATCTGAACTAAGGGCTTGAATCAAACCCATAAAGTAAATCCCAAATTAATTCAAGGTATCTTAACTCTGACATTTCATTTTACAAGTAATCCAAAACTCTTTACTATTAAAAAAAAAAACAAACTAATTTGTACTATTTTCCAAAGAAAGTATAGTTTGCTTTGTAATTTTAAACAGTAGAATAAAACAGCACAACCACCACTTAAGGGAGACATCTTAGCTTATTTTTTTCATCATATATGTACTGAACACCTAATACACATCATCCTTTCTGTGTTCAGGATATAGCGGTANCCTAAGTCCTTTTCTGAAGCCAAAGCCGGAACCTGAGGTTTCCTCTGCACTGCTGGGATCGACTGTGGGGGTCTCTGGAGGCTCCAAAGTGGAGTCAAACCACATCTCGAGTGGAGACGTGCACGTCCGCTTTCCTCCCATGCTGTAGCATCATGGTTAGGCTTCCCGTCGAGTTGACATGGGTCTGTGGCTTTCCTTCGAGGCTTTCCCACAGAGCCGAAACACATTCAACCCTGGTGTGAGTCCATACTCGGGTTGACAGTCGAGACAGTGCAGGGAAATCAGGGTTTTCTGGAATAGACTGAGACTTTTGGGCATCTTTTGGAAGGGTGGCTCCACACCTGGAGTTCCTCTTGTCTTTCCTGTTGAGAGCGCCTCTTCTTGAGATTCATCAGGAACCGGGGAAACCTTTCCTGACGAAGCAGGGAAAGGAACCCTCATCTCCAGCAGAGAATGGCAAAACACAGCTCCCCTTGAGTTCTGGCAGGACGCTTGGTGTTCCTCTTGAGTGGAGAATGTCATGTCGTGGTGCATCTTGAGCATTGCTGCAAGGGTGTGAAGGACCCCTTCAAGGTTCAAGAGGGAAGGGGTGACTTCCCCTGAGACACCGCAGAGAACAAGGGCCTCAATTCGCCTGGAGGGGAGGACCTCCTGGTTTTTCACGTGTTGCGGCAGGTTCCTCTAAAGTCGCAACGGGGATCTCAGGGACCCACCCTGTAGCCTCAGAAAAGGCCAGTCTGCATGCCTTTTGTGAGGGGCCTCCTGGGATTCCTGCGCAGTCAGGGCGGTTTCCTAAATCCTCGTCTGGACCCGAAGCCAGAAACTGAGGTTTCCTCTCCAGTGCTGACATGGATCGTGCAGTTCCTCTGGAGGCTCCACAGGGGAGTCAGGCCTTGTCTCGAGTGGAGACATGCACGACTGCTTTCCTCTTGAGTTGCAGCAGCCGGGTCAGGCTTCCCATTGATTTGACACAGGGGTCTGCAATTTTCCCTGGACGCTTTCTCACAGGTTTGAAACACGTGTCTCCGTAATGTGAGTCCATACTCGGGGTGACATATAAGGCAGTGCAGTGAAGTCACGTTCCTCTGGAGTGCACTGAGACATTTGGGGACTTTTGGAATGGTGGCACGGACCCTGCAGTTCCTCTCAACTTTCCTGTTGAGTGTGCCTCCTCTTGAGATGCAATGAGAACGCTGGGAATCCTTTCCCGACAAAGTGTGGAAAGGAATCCCCATCTCGAGTGGAGGATGGGAAAACGGGTCTGCTCTTGAGTTTGGTGAGACACTCAGTGTTCCTCTCATGTGGAGACAGGTCGTTTGGGTAACTTCTTGAGTTGCAGCAAGTGTGTGAGGTACCCTTGGAGGTTCAAAAGGGAAAGGGTGATTTCCCCTCAGACGTGGCAGCAGGCAAGGGCCTCACCTCGCCTGGAGGGGATAATCTCGTCGTTTATCTCGAGTCGAGAGAGGTTCCTCTCGAGTTACGACAGGGACCTTTGGGACCCGCCCCTGTGTCCTCAGGAAATGCCAGTCTCCACACGAGTTGTGAGGGGCCTTCAGCATTCCTGCACAGATGGGGCCGGCTCATAAGTCCTCATCTGCTGCCGAGGCCAGAACCTACGTTTTACTCTCCAGTGCTGACATGGATCTTCGGGTCCCTTGGAGGCTTCACAGGGTAGTCAGGCCTCATCTTGAGTGGAGACGTGTACGTCCGCTTTCCTCCATTGCTCCGGCAGCAGGTTCAGGCTTCCCATCTAGTTGACACAGAGGTATGTGGCTTTCCCTCGAAGCTTTCCCACAGGGCTGAAACATGTGCCACTGTGGTGTAAGTCCATTTGCGGGGTGACAGTCGAGGCAGTGCAGGGAAATGAGGTTACTCTGGAGTGGACAGAGATCTTTGGGTGTCTTTTGGAATGG
>SJYV01043780.1:0-18709 GCA_006410875.1 Neotragus pygmaeus
GGAGTACGTCAAGGCTGTATATTGTCACGCTGCTTATTTAACTTATATGCAGAGTACATCATGAGAAATAGAGGGTCAAGGCAACCCCAAAGGAAACCCTTTGGTTTTTCAACTGTCAAGGAGCCTTGGTTCAGAAATGAATGAGGACTTCTGCTTAAGTCCTGAGTTGACTTGTAAGCTCACAAGATCACAAGTGGTCCTCCTCGTACCTTTGTGTTTTTCTGGATACCGTGTGCCCATATCTATGTACCTATTAAAAGGCACAAGTTTTTATATCCCTCTAGGCAGGAAAGTGAAAGTCACTCCATCATGTCTAACTCTTTGCAATCCCATAGACTCTATAGTCCATGGAATTCTCCAGGCCAGAATACTGGAGTGGGTAGCCGTTCCCTTCTCCAGGGGATCTTCCCAATCCAGGGATCAAAGCCAGGTCTCCCGCATTGCAGCAGACTCTTTACCAGCTGAGCCACCAGGAGTATCAAAAATGACCTTATATAGACACCAGAGCACCTGGATCTTTGATACCCGAAAATGTTTTTTTTTTTTTCCTTCAAACTAAGGATGGTGCTGTGGTCTTGCCAATAAGTACCAAAATAGATCAGGCCACGCTTCTTGCTAGCACAGTAGTTTCCCACTGTTCCACAGAGTGCCAGGGTTTCACAGAGGGACTCCTTCAAGAGAGGAAAGGGAAAAGAGAAGATCAAGAGGGTAGAGCATCTCTCCCACCTCCTCAGCCAAGGCTTCTGCTTTATCTGTTTAATGCATCAGGGTTTTCACCTGAGGAGGGGTCTGGTTCTTTTAAAAGTTTGAAAACCATTATTTTAGAAGATGCCCAGGTTGTTAGAAAAAAATCAGCATGTGGTTCGCCTCGCTCATCCAAAAGAAGCAGCTGAGTGTATAGCACTGCCTTGGGTTTCCAGAGGAAAGCATTTTCCTTTCCCAACAGTGAACATTAGTGACTCCTCAGCACTGCAGGAAGAACTAGCAGCTCTGAGTGCCACAGCAGCCTAATGGAGCCCCAAACAGAACAAAAACAGCAGCACTGTGCCATCATGGAAATACTATATTATTACTTTGCTTCATGGGAATTTAAGCAGCCCTCTTCATAGGAATGGTCCAACCCAGCTATTGAAAGGTTCACATAGAGTGAAGGAAGTAAAGGGACAAAAGAAGCTGAGTAAACACTGTGTCTGTACTCAGAAGGCCCATGGTGACCTCACTGCTGTCCTGCTGAGTCTAGAAACAGGGAAAAATTAGACCCCGGGGTTGAATCATCGGTAGTCAATTCTGGATGCATCCCCAGACACAACAGCAGTCAGACACCCTGGCACCAAAGACACAACGAAGAAAATGCTAGGGAAAGATCTCTGTTTAAAAGTCTGTGATCCCAAAATAGCCCTATAGCAAAAAGTCTTCGCCTCTAAATGCTG
The DNA here is from genome assembly GCA_006410875.1 of Neotragus pygmaeus. Classification (NCBI taxonomy): domain Eukaryota; kingdom Metazoa; phylum Chordata; class Mammalia; order Artiodactyla; family Bovidae; genus Neotragus; species Neotragus pygmaeus. The sequence continues at coordinate 1,431 of SJYV01043780.1, forward strand.
TAGATTGTTCTCCTGGTCATGCCTGCAACATACACAGCCTGATGTGAAATGAGCCTGTACAGTTCTGATGTTCATCTGTTAAGCAAGAAATGGTGCCCAAGGTAGAAGAGCAGGAAGCTCTTCCAGGAAGCACCCAGACCCCACGAACCCTTCCATGAGACCCTGTAAACTGTTCTGTTCTCTGGGGACCAGACAAGAGTGGTTGTTGTTCTTCAGTTGCTAAGTCAAGTCCGACTCTTTGTGCCCCATGGACTGCAGCACACCAGGCTTTCCTGTCCTTCACTATCTCCTGGAGTTCCCTCAAACTCATTTCTATCGAATCAGTGATGCCATCCAACCATCTCATCCTCTGTCACCCCTTTCTCCTCCTTCCCTCAATCTTTCCCAGCATCAGGGTCATTTCCAATGAGACAAGAGTAGGGGTTCTCATTAGCCAGGGAGGAGAATGGAACACACAGTGGATGGAGAAAGAGACCCAAGGCTTGGTCAGTGGGGTTTCCGAATACCCAGCCTTCTTCTGGCTCCTGGGATGTTTCATGGAGACATGCCAGTGCCTCGTCTCTGGACTTTTGAGACATTTTGCCTTGCCTCTACCCAAATGCCCTGCCTTTCATCAGCCCTAATGCTTTTGCACTGAGCTCCTTTCAGAGCAGGCCCAGGTGACTACTGCTTCTGAAGCCAAGACAGTGTATGCCCAACCTGGGCTTCTTCGAAGAGCCTTGGGAGGGCTCGTTTAAATGACTTTTTCTCCAAGCAGTGCCTCAGAAGGTCCACAATGCACCTCTCTGTCTCAGCGTTGTCGTCCCTGAAGATTTAGATGTGGAAAAGAACAGAGTTACATGGACTATGCACGGCTGGGTTGCTTTCCTTGACCCCCAAAGAACTTCCTCCATCTTCTCTCCAATCAGACCCAGCCCAAGGGACTCTGAAGTCATGAACTAATCCTTTCTCTCCCCAAATAAGGCAGCTTCTTTCACAGTGATATTACCAAGGCATCCACTCATCATTAGCTTGGAATGGATGTTCAGCAATTTTGCCATGGGATGGCTTTGATCTGGTATTTTCATTATGGCAGCTACACAATGAAGAATTGGGGGGGCATTTTATAATTCCCAAAGACTTAAAACGTATTTTTAGAGATTTGTTGGTTCATGAAATCTTAGGTTATGTCATCATTGTGTGAGAGCCAACAAAGAGGGATCTGAAATATGCGTCTCTGGTGACCACATGGTTTCTCACAGTTTTTCCAGAATTCATCTGCAGAGAGTCCCACAGGAATTTGGCAGTCACATCAGAGCTAGGGAGCTCATTCAGAGTGATCATGGAAAGTCATAGCTGTAACTTTCTAATATCACGAATTTACAACAGAGATTTGCAGCCCCTTGGAGGCTGAGCCATCATTTACCTTATTAGTAAGGAATGATATTAGGCTCAGCCAGAGAAGTTTGGATCATCTTAGTTCAATAAGATTTGAAGGCTGAAGCCACAGCCACCAGTGAGAGACAAAAGAGGAAAGATGGGGCCATCAAGGCAGGACCTGGTAAGCAGCAAGGAAATGCAAGATCGTGGCAGATATTACAGTCCTCTGGTTACAAATCCCCAGTCCCAATCAAACTTGCCATGGAGATGCTGGGGATCAGGCATTCTGGACAGAGCCCACTTCTCCCACACCAAAGCCACCAGGTTCTGCTTCTTGGGCAGTCTGATCCATGGACCAGATTATCTTCCTTTAAAATAAAAGGTCCTGGTCCTGAACACCGTCCTCTAGACAGTGACCTAGAGGAAAAGTTCAGAAGGAACTTTGCTTTGAACTCCAAAGCTCAGGTAAGATTACTCTTAGCCTAGATTTCATAGGTGAGTCTTAAAGGCTAAAGCTTTATTCAGGTAGTACAATGCCAGGGCAGTGAAAACGAGGGGAAAGGATGGGAAGTAAATGCTTGTTGATGTCTTGCTGTGCTGTCCAAATCTTAAAGAGATGAAGCCATTGCACAATGGGTGTACCTGTTCAGCCACACTAGGTATCTCTGGTCAAGCTATAAAAAGAAGAAAATGTGTCTCAGGACTGTCCATGAAAGGGAAGAATGGAGAGGGAATTTATCTACCTACCTCCAGTCTTGTTGGCCAAAATGTAGCCCATTCAACTTCCCTGCATGTCTGAGTTACATCAAATGGCCCTTCCCCATCACATGGCATAATGCTCACTCACATCCAGAAGTCCTAGGAGCAGGCAGAGACTCTGGGCATCAGAACTGCACAGAGCCTTTACAGAGTTGACCCATACTGCAATAGCTGAAATGAAGTAACCAGCTGCATCTAGGAAGCAAGTGAGGCCAAGAGAATGAGGGGAACCTGAGATACGTCCATAAAATGACATATTAAAACATAGCTGAAGCAAACTGCTTCCCCTTGCTCCTAATTTTCAGCATAGCTGTCATCCATCAGTTGTGGGCACATCACTGGAACTGGCAGAATCTAAAGTTGAGGAAGTCTCATGGGAAGCCAGGCTCCCTGCCTCTCTGCTCTCCAGGTGACCTTCTGGAATGGAAGATGTCCAGTGCCTCGCTGCACCTGCTCCCCGAGACAGGCTTTCCACTCTCCATCCACAAACATATTAGTGACCAGGTGAGATCAGGTGTGGCCCATTGGACGTCTGTGGGACTCCTCTCTGGTTCTTGGCTTGATGAAATGCCAGAACCAGATGAAATGCCAGAACCAAATGTACACATCAAAATGCCAGAAAGAACTGCACAACCCCTTTCCTGTATATTGAGGCAGCACAGCATTAGGCGGAAGGTTTTATGCTGGGGGCTCTGGAAGCAGACAGCCTAGTGCAATTGGGGCCACCACCTCCCAGTTATGTAACCTCTCTCCCTGTTTTCTCATATGTAAAAACGGGCATATGTTAGGGACCTCCTCATAAAACTATTGAGGGGATGAAATGAGACATTCCCTGGCAAGTACCTAAGCAGTCACTGGTAGCCCAGTCTCAGTGTTAGTCACTCAGTCGTGTCTGACTCTTTGTGACCCCATGGATTGTAGCCCGCCAGGCTCCTCTGTCCAGGGAATTTTTCAGGCAACAATACGGGAGTGGGTAGCCATTTCCTTCTCCAGGGGATATTCTCCACCCAGAGATCGAACCCCAGTCTCCTGGATTGCAGGCAGATTCTTTACCATCTGAGCCACCAGGAAAACCCAACTGGTACCCAGAAGGCATGAAATATTAGCTTTTAATAGTTAGAAATTCTCTTGCCCATTATTATTTTTTTGTCCTCATTGCCCCAAAGTTTGATGGTAAATTGTGACTGCATTTGACCTCATTACTTACAAACCCATTTATTCCTCCTGAATAAACTTTTTCCCTCCTCTGTTGTATTTTCAATGTCATGTGAAGCTGCATCTTATTTCTCCTCCCTATCAAGCTTTCCTCTTTTAACCCACCTTATCAGATTCCCATTTTTCCAGATAAAGAAACTGACCTCTGGCTTGGTCCTGCACCCAACACGCTTCCTAGGGTAGGTGCCTGGCTGAGCACTGACCCTTCAATGATAAGTGTTTGTAGAGGGCCGCCCGCTTCATTAAAGGTGAGTGCAGCCCCGCAGGACCCAGCTGTCACCATCTGGTGTGCTGGACCACAGAGCACTGAGGAGGAGTGGGAACAAAGGTTCTAGAATAATCACTCCTGAGACACTGCAGCCTCCTAAGGCCAGTTGCCCACCCCAGCCCACCAGCAGCCTACACCCTGCTGTGGATGTAGGAGAGAGTCACCTCCAATCCTTGTTCCCAGATGGGGCACTCTGTTTACTAGGACTGTGAGTCCTAGTACTGGACAGTTTATTACTAGACATTTGAAACAAATGCAGTTTCCTCGGGGCTCTTAAAACTGTAGAGTTCCATGTAACTTCCTTGAGCGCCTGAAGCTCACAACTCACCTGTGTGATTAATAACAAAGACCCTCACAGCCCAGGGAGGTGGCTTCCCAGGGCTGGCAGCCAGCCGCCTCCCAGCCTGGCCCTTCCTACCGTGGACCATGGACTGATAAAAGGTGCGGGGAGTGGACGGAATGGACCGGGTCCTGACAGCTGCCTCACATCCTTGCGCCTCCAAGGCATCCAAGGAAGTTACCGGAGTGGCTGAAAGACAAACTGCAGCAAGAGCTGCTGCCGCCCAGGGCTGGAAGAAATCCTCCTGTTTCTGAATAACTGCACAGGGGCTTCTCTTCAGGGCGCCTTTTGGTCCCCGTGCCCCCAGTCTCCTCTGTCATCTCGGGCCAGCACTGGGTGCAGACTGAGGATGGGGAATGAGCCCCAGAAAAGTAGAGGAAGATACACCGCAAACCACCCCCATGGGCTTCTGGATCAGGAATCCCACATGGAGCAGGAAGGAGGAGGAGACTGAAATGAAGGACCTGGCCTCCCAGTCCTTGGAAAATCTTAATCTAAAACAAAACAAGCAAAAAAATAAATAAATGAATGAAAAAAAAAAAGGCAAGGGAAGTTCAGATACGATCTGCTCTAGCAGTTTATTTAGGCCCCAGCTAAACCCAACGAAGTAGGGATAGCCATTCCAATTTCAGAGCCTGACTCAGACTGTCAGGGAATCATATTAATTATGTACAACCAACTTAATTTCTGTACCTGAGCCCCTCTTCTGCTGATGGTAACAAACTCATTCTTGTCAAAATTAAGTAAATGGCTACTGGCATCCTCTCCAACCCCACCCTGGGCCTCTCTCATCCCCTCTTTGTCCTTGCAGGGGCCCAGAACCCTTGGAATTCTCTTTGCACTGAGAAGGGGTAGGAGACTGCCTCCTGGATGTCCCCTAATCGCCCATTCCTTCTCTACCTAGGTGGTCCCTGGGCTGCACCACAGGCAGGGAAGACACAGGTCACCCGTGCTCTGGGTGGGGTCACCCAGACTTAACCAGGGTTTCCATCAATGAACTTCAAAGCTGGGGCTTGGTTCTGATGGTGTGATCCCTTCTCTGAAATACTTCTTATATAACATTCAACTTATCTCCTAACTCAAAAATCAAAACCAAAGAAACTTCTCCAAAGCCAAGAAAAGATTTGTATTTGTCAGAAAGACTGTCCTTACATATTTATTCTTTCTTTCCAGTGCCACTGTTTTGAAGTCAATCTTATGCTCCTTCGGCTCAGTTTTGTGGGGTTTTTTTGGTGGGGAGGTGGGTTGTTTTTGTTTTTTCTTTTGGAACTCAAATAACAATAAGTATAAACAGTGGGAAATTCTTAAAGAGATGGGGATACCAGACACCTGACCTGCCTCTTGAGAAACTTATATGCAGATCAGGAAGCAACAGTTAGAACTGGACATGGAACAACAGACTGGTTCCAAACAGGAAAAGGGTACATCAAGGCTGTATATTGTCACCCTGCTTATTTAACTTATATGCAGAGTACATCATGTAAAATGCCAGGCTGGATGAAGCACAAGCTGGAATCAAGATTGCCAGGAGAAACATCAATAAACTCAGATACGCAACGTAGATGATACCACCCTTATGGCAGAAAGTGAAGAAGAACTAGAGAGCCTCTTGATGAAAGTGAAAGAGGAGAGTGAAAAAGTTGGCCTAAATCTCAACATTCAAAAAAATTAGATCATGGCATCTGGTCCCATCACTTCATGGCAAATAGATGGGGAAATAATGGAAACAGTAAGAGACTTTATTTTGGGGGGCTCCAAAATCACTGCAGGTGGTGACTACAGCCATGAAATTAAAAGATGCTTTCTCCTTGGAAGTAAAGCTATGATCAACCTAGACAGAACATTAAAAAGCAGAGACATTACTTTGTCAACAAAGGTCCATCTAGTCAAAGCTATTGTTTTTCCATTAGTCATGTGTGGATGTGAGAGTTGGGCTATAAAGAAAGCCGAGTGCCGAAGAATTGATGCTTTTGAACTGTGGTGTTGGAGAAGACTGTGGAGAGTCCCTTGGACTGCAAGGAGATCAAAGCAGTCAATCCTAAAGGAAATCAGTCCTGGGTGTTCATTGGAAGGACTGATGCTGAAGCTGAAACTCCAATACTCTGGTCACCTGATGCACAGAACTGACTCATTGGAAAAGACCCTGATGCTGGGAAAGATTGAAGGTGGGAAGAAAAGGGGATGACAGAGGATGAGATGGTTGGATGGCATCACCGAATTTATGGACATGAATTTGAACAAGCTCCTGGAGTTGGTGATGGACCGGGACGCCTGGCGTGCTGCAGTCCATGGAGCTGCAAAGAGATAGACACAACTGAGCGACTGAACTGAACTGAACTGAATAGTAGCAAAATGTTAATGATGATAATTTTCCAGTAGTAACAAGGGTTTCTCCTCTTGGCAAGGAACTACTGGCTTCACGGCCCCTCAGGCTCCATGTCCAAGTTGCTCCCTGATCCAAAAGGACCTGTTTATGGAGCCTCCCTGCTTCCAGGCTTCTGCCCTGGGTGCTGAGCTAGGAAGAGCAAGGAAAGGAAATACCGCGTTTTCAAAATAAGTAAACTTTTAGAACTTAAACAAAGTCCTTAAGGTCTTACCCCAAACAAAGCCCTTGTCCATTAAAAACAGAAATGACCTCTTTTGTCAAAAGCTGTGACTCTCCCACAACTGTCCCCAAAGGAAATACCAGCTATAATAATGGTGCCCTTTGAACTGCCATTTCTTGGGCTTCCAAGGCAGGGATGTAGATTCAATCTCTGGTCAGGGAACTAAGATCCCTCATGACAAGCAACCAAAAAAATAAATAAAATTCTTTAAAATAAATAAATTTTTAAAATACCATTTCTTGTTTATTGTTCCTCTTTGTGAGATCCGTCTTACCAATAAATAACCGAAAGAAAATTGAGAGAGAAGATCAGAAAAGGAGTAAGTAAGAATCACAGAAAGATTTACCAGCCCATAAAATCTATAGACTTCTGGGAAAACAAACTCATGTAAATAGTGAATGATATTTTATTTCATTTTATTTCTTCACTTAAAGCTTTCTAACATAGATTAAGATTTCTAACATAGATATGACACTATTGCCATCCATATTCAAACTTCCTCAATGGTTCTAAAGCTGTCTTTTAGAGGCTAACTTTTCCCAGTGCCAAGGATCGTGCATTGCACTTAGCTGAAATGTCTTGCAGTGCTGTGCTTAGTCACTGCTGTGTCCGATTCTTTGTGGCCCCATGGACTGTAGCCCTCCGGGCTCCTCTGTCCGTGAGGGCTCTCCCATGGAGAATACTTGAGTGGGTAGCTGTTCCCTTCTCCAAGGGATCTTCCCAACCCAGGGATTGAAGGCAGGTCTCCCACATTGCAGGCAGATTCTTTACCATCTGAGACGCCAGGGAAGCCCAAGAATACTGGAGTGGGTAGCCTGTCCCTTCTCTGGGGGCTCTTCCCAACCTTGGAATTGAACTGGGGTCTCCCGTATTGCAGGAGGATTCTTTACCAGCTGAGATAGTTCTCATTTTAGTTCTCATGATAATTCTCATATCACCAGGTCTGGGATAGTTCTCATTTCATCTTTTATGACATTGAGTTTTTGAAGAATTCAGGCCAGTTGTTTTGTAGAATGTCCTCAAATTTGGGTGTGTTTGATGGTTTCTTCTTGATTAGATTCAGACTAAATATTTTTGACAAGAATCCCACACAGGTGGTGTTGGTCCTCGTGTGTCACGCCAGAGGCCATGATGTCAATTTATCCATTATTGTTGATGCTAATGTTGATCACTTAGCTAAGATGGTGTCTGCCAGATTTCTCCTTCATAAGGGACCTTTTCCCCTTTGTAATTAGAAAGCAATCTAGGAGATGATACTTAGAAACTGTGAATACCCTCTGTCTCATCAACCTTTCACCCAGTGGTTTTACCATCCATTAAAAATTCTTACCTGAATTAATTTTTACTGCAGTGACTGAAAAATGATGAGTTTTGTAATTCTGTCAATCCTCTGTATTTATTCGTTTACATTCTTCTACAAAGAAGGGATTTTTCTTCTCCTTCCCTTTTTTATTCAGTATAAATAAGGACTGGTAGATTATTTATTTAATGTAATGTGTTATTATCCATTACTGTCATAATTACTCTGATTATTAACTTTCATATTCAAGTTGTCCCAAATCTGGTTAGGAGAGCCTATTCAAACAAATCCTGTGTCTTTTGATATGGCCCGTTCAGTTGTGAACACATTTCAGGGGTATTTAGAAGGAAAGAGAGAGATCGAGGGAAGCGTGGAGGAAGAAAGCCATGAAGACCTGGGCAAGAGGATAGACCTGGTCCCAGTGGCAGCTCTTTTCGGTCAAAGTGGAGATCTCATCTTTAGCCTCGGCCTCCATGTCCACCCCTGGGGGTCAGGAGCCACAGGGACAGGCCTTACAATAGTTGACGTGCATGGTAAGTCTTGTGGGAAGAACTCAGGATATGTCCGTTGATAGGTTCAAAAATATTAGGTTATGCCTGGCAAATACCCTATTTTCAAAAAGGATGTAGGGCTTGTCTTAAAGGAGGGGAGTTGAGCACCATTGACTGGCCCTTGGTTGTTAAAGGAGAATAGATGTTCACAAGTCGAGTGGAATGGGGGTGGGGGGGGAGGCTATTCTCCCCACCTCCAGCCAGTCCTGAAGGTGAGAGTGGGCAACTGAGACGGTGGTAAACTGTCACACCCGGAAGGTTGAGCAGCATTGCTCTGGGCTCCTTCTAGCAGGTAGTAAGACAGGTTAAGGGAGCCCTTCTTCCTTTTGGCAATAGAGTTCCATATAGCTTTCCCACAAAGGATCTTCCCCTGGCAGAACAGTGCAGACTGCAGGTAGAGACTACTTCATAAGTACCTGGTGACTGACTCCCAGAAATATTTGAAGTGGGAGAGATGGTGGACTGTTTGAGTAATTCTGCAGAGGCAAGAGCTAGATTAACGTAATGAAGTAGATAATGCTATATCTGAATGATAGACTAGTGGTGTTCTGTGTCTCAAAGTCAACTAGCTCATGAGTGGTATTCATAGGGCTTGAACTACTAGTCTAGCATTTTTCCCTCTCTAAAAGGGAAATGAAGAATTCTAGAAGAATGGAAAGAGAAGGGAACAAAGCATGATAGAAGAAGCACAAGGATGGCAATGAACTAGAGATAGTCATGGAAAGTTCTGATGCAATAACCAAGTAGACTAGCCCAGAAGAGCACGTTTCAGTGGATGGGAATAGTCAAGAACATGCCTCACTAGCTCTGCTTCACATGACCAACGAACATGGTCTGCAGAGGAATGAAGACAGGGGAAACTAAACCTTAAGAAAAACAGAGGCGATTACAGAGGAACAAGGCAGGAAGCCAGAGAACAGTGAGACAGTCAATGCTTAGCCTTTAGCATCTTCCATTCATTTGCTGGGCAACACCCACTATTCAAAAGTATTGATGAGAGAATAAGATGCCTTCGTGGAAACACTTCAATGGAAGCACAAGGTCAAATCTGGATGAGAAAGGCAGTCAGTGCCTAACACAAGTCTTTGCTTTTCTATTTTACATCTCTGAGCCTCAATTACAAGAAAAATACACTTCCCTTCCAAGACGAAGTTTGCTTATATGCATTGTCTATTGCCTCCCCCTAGTGATTACATAGGAGACGTGCACTAACTCTCTTTCATCACAGAGTTGGAAAATCAAATGACCCAATGATAATACTGCCTCTTTATACTTGTACAATATCGCAGGTCCTCAGAATGCTTTTCGGTATTCTGACAACAGTCCCATGAAACAGGCAAAACGTGTTCCATCACTAAATCGCCTCATGCTCACATTGCTTTGGAACTTCTTAATCAAAACCTAGGTGTTTGGAGTGAGACCTGCTCTTGAATTTCGGTGCTGCCATGCATCCCTTTGTGATGTCCAGCCATGGGCTTAAACTCAGTGCCTCCATTTCCATATGTGTGAAAGGAGGTGAGACTTCACACATCAGAGAGATGCAGTAAGGACTCAGTGAGCCACGTTTATGCAGGCTTGAGCATGTGTCAAGCGCATAGGTAAGGCCCGTAAAAATGCTATGGCTGCTGCTACTGCTGCTGTTTAAAGCATCTTTTTTTCAAACTTTAAACTTTTAATTTTGTATAGCTGATTAACAGTGTTGTGATAGTTTCAGTTGAACAGCAAAGGGACCCAGCCATGCATATATACATACCCATTCTCCCCCAAACCTCCCTCCCAGCCATAAGAGCATCTTTGAGGAGAGGTTTTAACTGCCTTAGAAACTCATTTATGGTTTTTGAACCTACTGGGAGGCATCCTACTGAAAAACATGCCATTGTAATTACTTAATTTTATTTTCTTTTGCTCAGTTTTCTGTTGTTTCTCCCTTTTTAAGTTCGCTTAAGGCTTGCCATACAGTTCACATCTAAAGGACAAGAGCCCTGGCATCTCTCAGCTTAGGCCTCAAGCCCAGAGCCCCATGCAAACCCAGAGGACACCCTTTCCTGAGGCTCCCTGGTTCCTGTGAAGGTGCACGTGCCCAGCTCTGGGCACCCAGCACAGCCAGAAGAGCATGTTCAGACCAGGCTGTGTTCAGCATGGATTCTCCTCTTCAAAGACTTTATCCCCTGCTGGCTATAGAGGAACCAGTGGTCATGAGAAAGGGCAGAAAAATCCATAGGGAACCCTTTAAGCCTCTAAATCAGACTTATTATCAGGCGCACACACACATACAGAGTTTCAGAGCAATTACAGGCTCATGAGATCCGTTCAGGGATGATAGGAAGTAATTCCTGTAGTCAGCTACCCAAAATAGCTCCAGCACCTCAACTGAGCAGATGTCAGGATGAAGCGCAAACATCAGCTTGTTCCTGAGCAAACAGCTTTGACACAACCTAAATCATGCAAGCAGCCCTTGGAACAAACGTTAGCTTCCGTCTCCACTCCATGGAGGAGTTAAGAGTCAAGATTCCACCACGTCCTTTAGGTTCTTATGAGATAAATGAGGGAGAAAGGGAAATCTGCGACTACACAAACTTCTTTACTCATGTGCCTCCTTCCTGTTGCTGAAGAAAATGCCACCTTTGCCACCTCCGAGGTGCAAAGGTTTGGACTTCTTTTCACTGTGCGGTAGGAAGATGCTCTCCAGAATTCATGTTCTGGGATATGAGCCATTGGGCACACAGCTAAGTCTGTGCTAGCTTCCCTGCACCGAGGCTAGAGAACTTGTATTCCAGTCCCTAAAGGGGAAGCAGAAGACGCCATCGTTCTTCAGAGCTTCCAGTTCTTCAGCTTCAGTTCTTCAGAGCTTCCAGTAGGTCCTGCAAGCCCGTGCCAAGATCTGTAACAAACCAANAACTAGAAAAGTATTTGGCTTTTCAGCACCTATAATAGGAGGCAACAAAAGAGAAGGAAGTTGGGTGTGGCTTTTGGGTGGACAGGCCACACGTGGTCAGGAACTTTTCAGAGCAGATATCATGCTTGCCATGGTCTGAATGCACCCTCCCAAAATTCATATGTTGAAACCTAAGCCCCGAGGTGACGGCATTAGAAAGTGGGACTCTAGGAGGTGATTAGGTCATGAGGAGAAGCCCTCATGTATGGAGTTAGTGCTCTTATACAAGAGACCCTTTGCCCCTTCTGCCACAGGAAGACAGAGTGAGAAGTCTGTATGTGGCCATGGGCCCTCACCCCACCATGCTGGCACCCTGATCTCAGACTTCCACCTCCCAGAACTGGGAGAAATATATTTCTCTTGTTTCTAACCTACCCAGTCTGTGGTGTTTTTGTTATAACAGTCTGAATGGACTAAAACATGCCAAGTCTTGATTCCTAACTTGCAATCCATAAATGCGATTTATTTTAAAATGTGATTGCTCTGGTTCTCATTCAGAAATGCTTTAAGAGTGAAATTCTATGTACAGAATTGTCATGTCATCATTACCACATACCTGCCCGACAATAGGAGGGAAGAGCCATTTAGATGAAGGTAGAAACATGCCTAAATCATCCATCACACTCTTCTATACCTCCTGCTTCACCCCCTCACTCCCCCTCATCCTACTCTGCCAAACCCCACCCTAAATTCCCTTCTCTGCCTGTACGCTCCATTTCAAGCCTTAGCCGAGACCTTGTATTCTCCTGGGAGCCGTCCTTGACCTAGCTCAGTGTCCTGTCACTGGACTTTCCATGATCTGGAACCCCCATGGCCCCCTGAGCTCTGTAAAGATACCATCACATCTCTCATTCTCTGCTCCCTAGACCTTCAGCCTGGTTCTTAGAAGATGTACAATAAAAATTTATTGAATGGATAAAAGTCACATATCCCCCATAAACATACTGTAACATACCCATATTTTTAGGAAGTACCTTGCTCCTACCTCAAAAGCAGGCACATAAGCAAACAAAAACCATCCCAGAAATGAATTCAAGAAGGAATGGGCTTAACCATGATGTGGCCCAGTATTAAGATGCTGCTTCATGTTGAGATCGGTAGATAACTACAACACTGACACCCAAATTAGAAAGAATAAGAAAGACACACCCGCAAAGGAGGCTGCGACATGTACTCAGGGAACCTAAACAGGCTTTCTGGCAACAAGGACTCAGTTCCTGGCCACAGATGTACTTCAGCACACAAGCTGGTGCCTGCGTGCTGAGGGAGGCTCTGGTTCACTGCGAGGGGCGCGCAGGATCTCCATTTTCAGGCCAGCACTCCACTCCTCTCACCACAGCCCTCTGGGGTGACAGGCTTTGCTGTATGTGGTAACTAATAAGCCCTAGCAGCCACACTCGACAGCAGACCATGCTCCTTGTCCACACCGCATGCTGTGGGCCGGGTATGGGCCGGGCACTCTTCTGCANTCTCACCACAGCCCTCTGGGGTGACAGGCTTTGCTGTATGTGGTAACTAATAAGCCCTAGCAGCCACACTCGACAGCAGACCATGCTCCTTGTCCACACCGCATGCTGTGGGCCGGGTATGGGCCGGGCACTCTTCTGCATGGCTCTCCCCCACACACTCCTGGGGATCTGAGTTCCTTGGTGCAACTCTGCCAACCCCAACCCTTTCCTCCCTCCCCTAGAGGTCATATGCCTGCACTTGCCTTTGAGGGCAGGAACTTGCTGGTTGCTTCTTCCTCAGCTCATAGGCCTCTGGTGGTATCTGCAATTTGGCCTGCTGAGTCTTCTCTGGGCAGCATCCAAGGCAATCCCCCTGGATTTCTCCCTCACATGGCTCATGTCTGGTCCATGGCACACACACATATATCCTGCATTCTGAAAAAGGTGGGTAATGCAGACAAAATGAAACATGTGGTTAAAAACTCTTAGCATGTGTTGCAACGAATGCTGGAAAATAGCATTCAACAAATGTATGTAATTATTTACAATGCTATTATTCTTGTATTACTGTTATCATTGATAAAATGATATGGTTAATTTGTTGCTTTATAGGGGCATCGGTCATAATCCAATTAAAAGTTCAGTGGTATGTGCTAAGTGAGCATATGTTCTGGGGTGCTGGGTGATGTAGTGTAAGGTGGTGGAAGTAGTTCATCCTTCTCTCCTCAGCTACTCAGAGTGACTGGAGAGCAGGCCAGTTATCTCAGTACGGCCAGCCAGTTGCTGGTATGTCTCAGAGTATGCAGACTACTCATAGCATTCAAACCAGGTACTCAACACCTATGAGAAAGTTTTGTGTTTTTCCACGCAAATGTGGGTAGGAAATGCAGTTAGTGTACTCAATAGGTGTCAAGCTATGGACAGAAAGTTATGAAGATTTATTGTCAGAAGAAAAAACCCTGTTCCACCTGACTGGACATATTCATCTGTTTTAACGGAAGATTCAGTCCATAGCAACTGTCCCTTAAGGGAACATCAAGGCAAAGAGTCTGTAAGAATCTTTATACCTGGGTTTCTGTATTGTACTCACACTGTTGAGGACATAAATCATCCTATCCTTGGTATCATACTTGAGAAAAACTTGTTGTCTCATCTAATTTTATTCCAACTATGTCTTCCTTTCAAGGGGCTAAAAATCATAACACTGGTCAATGTGAGGATAGCATTCATGTCTATAAAGAAATTCACCAAAGAAGAGACAATATTCCTTGTGCGGCATAACCAGAAATAACAAGAAACATCAAGAAAACCACCAATTAGCACTTCACCTTTTTTAGGCCTATTTTGGGAGAATTTGGTTTTCAACATGTTAGACTGAGTACAGGCTACAATCTCTCCCTGCTCAAATTTTTAGAAATTAGAAAAGTAACATAAAAATATATTAATAAATATTTTTGGAGAAGGAAATGGCAACCCACTCCAGTGTTCTTGCCTGGAGAATCCCAGGGATGGGGGAGCCTGGTGGGCTGCCCTCTGGGGTTGCACAGAGTCGGACACGACTGAAGTGACTTAGCAGTAAATACTTAGCAATATTTGAAAACAAGAACTCTCATTTGACAGAAAAAAAAGAAAAAACTGTGAAGAAATTACAAAAAAAGGAAAGCAAATTGAAAACCATAATGGATGATTTTCCAAAGTTTGGTCCCCAAACCAGCAACATCAGCATCACTTGGAACTTGTTTGAAATGCATTCCTGAGACAACCCAGAAATGATAACTAGTAACACAGCTTGGGAACCGTGGGAATTAATAAATTTGAATTTAACAGATAGAAAATACCCTTTCTTTTCAATGGCTTGGAATACTTACAGATATTGACCATGACCTTGGCAACAAAGCAATTGCTAAAGAATTAGATTTCATTTAGATTAAAATTTATTAGAGCCACAGTTTTATTTTATTGGCACAGCTAGCAAGAAGGAAAATGAGACACACAGGTTGAAAAGCCTGCACAATTTAGGTGGTGATGAACACACCTTAACACAATTCATAGTGTAACTGAAGTTCCATTTTCTACAACTATATTCTATGAACTACAATCAACAATACCATACTTCAGATATTTTGAAAAGAATACTGCATTCAGTAGATAAACGAAAAATTTATACTTGGCATTGAATGAAATTTCAAGAACTTTGTATTGAATAACTCAGGAAGAATCTGCTCTTTGCTCAAAAACTCATAATTTCTTGATTTTTCATAGCAGAAACATCAGACAATGCATAAACATGAATGTAAATAAGACATTTCTCCACCTGTTTGACTCTGTTTCCTGTGTTCCTGAGATCACTAGAAAATAAGTAGTCAACATGCATGGCTCTCTCATTTTTAACCAAAGAGAATAACAACAAGCCTGGTAAAGTAAAGTGAAAATTCAAACTACACTATAGATAAAATCATTTCCCGCCAAAGCTTACCAGTCTTTCATATAATCGCTTTTGTTTTAAACCAAAGCTAGCTAATTTTTTTTGGTTTATATTTTTCTTTCTTCTGAAGTCTCCACAATTCAAGAAGGAAAAAAAAAAAAACCCAAGTCTATATGACTTGTCATATAGATCATGTTCACTGACTCAAATGCAATAACATTCAAAAACTATACTGTAAAAATCCATGATGTGGAAAATACACAAGCTCAAAACAACAAAAAATCTCCTAGCTTAAAGGAAATCAAAACAAAAGTTAACATAAAAATGTCTATTGGCAGAGAAATGTACAAATAAATTGTGGCAAAGCCATGGTTAAAAATGAATGCATAAAAGCTGCATATATGAATTTTAAAACTAATACTGACCAAATAAAGCAAATGCCAGAATGATTTATATAAAGTTTGAAAACACTACTACATGTTTCAGGATACATGCATATGTATTAAGCATACAGAAACATGAAATTAAGTCATAAATATACCCCAAAACAATTAGAACTACTAAATGAATTCAACAAGGTTGTAGGATACAAGATTAATATATAGACATCTGTTGCATTTCTATACAACAATAATGAAATACCAGAAAGTAAAAAAAAGAAACCTTTAAAAAATTACATTGAAATATTAAAACACTTAGGAATGAACTTAACCAAAGAAGCTAGAGACCTATACTGTGAAAACTATAGCACACTGATGAAGGAAACTGAAGATGATTCAAAGAAATGGAAAGATATCTGGCAATCTTCAAATTTAATGCAATCCCTATCAAAATGCCCATGACATTTTTCACAGAACTAGCACAAACAATCCTAAAATGTATATGGAACCACAAAAGACCCAGAATTACCAAAGCAATCTTGAGAAATAAAGGATAAAGCTGGAGGAATAACCCTCCCAGATTTCAGACTCTACTATAAAGCTATAGTAATCAAAATATACACTCATACTTCTATATAGAGGGTTTCCCTGGTGGCTCAGCTGGTAAAGAATTTGCCTGCAATGTGGGAAACCCAGGTTCGATCCCTGGGTAAGATCCTCTGGAGAAGGGAATGGCTGTCCACTCCAGTATTCTTGCCTGGAGAATTTCATGGACAGAGGAGCCTGGTGGGCTTCAGTGCATGGGGTCACAAAGAGTCAGATATGCAAAGAGTCTGACTGAGGGACTAACATTTTCACTATGTATGAAATAGATAACCAACAAGAACTTACTGTCTAGCACAAGAAACTTACACTCAAATGTTTTATAAAACCTATAAAGGAAAAGAATCTGAAAAAATAGATATATATGTATGTATAATGAATCACTTTGCTGTACATATGGAACACAAAATCAAATATACTTCAATAAAAAAATTTAATTTAAAAAATTTAGGTTGTACAAACTTCTCTGGTGATACCAAAAAAAAATTTTTTTAACAAAATAGCACAATATTAGCACAAAAATAGACACAGAGATCAACAGAACAGAGAGCCTCAAAATAAACCCACATACATACAGTCAATAGTCTACAACAAAGGAGGCAGGAACATACAGTAGAGAAAAGACACTCTCTTCAATAAGTGGTTCTGGGAAAACTGGACAGGTACATGTAAGACAATGAGATCAGAGGACTCCCTCACACCATATTAAAAAAAGAAACTCAAAATGCTTCGAAGACCTAAACCTTAAGACCTGAAACCATAAAACTCCTAGAAGAGAACACAGGTGGAACACTCTGACATAAACTATAGCAATATTTTCTTGGATCACTCCCCTAAGGCAAAAGAAATAAGCAAAAATAAATAGTGCCTAATTAAACTTTTACAAACCTAAAAGTACCTAAAAAAAACCTTTAGTTCAGTTCAGTTCAGTCACTCAGTCGTGTCCGACTCTTTGCGACCCCATGAATCGCAGCACACCAGGCCTCCCTGTTCATCACCATCTCCCAGAGTTCTCTCAGACTTGCGTCCATCAAGTCAGTGATGCCATCCAGCCATCTCATCCTCTGTCATCCCCTTCTCCTCCTGCCCC
>SJYV01043780.1:28264-93681 GCA_006410875.1 Neotragus pygmaeus
GACCGAGGATGAGATGGCTGGATGGCATCACGGACTCGATGGACATGAGTCTGAGTGAACTTCGGGAGATGGTGATGGACAGGGAGGCCTGGCGTGCTGTGATTCACTGGGTTGCAAAGAGTCGGACACGACTGAGCGACTGAATTAAACTGAACTGAACCTATCTACTGCACTGGGTTGTTGTGAATATTTAAATGAAGGACCACATGTTAGAAGCATGTTCATTCTTAGAGGAACACTTACAAAGTGTTAGCTATTAAAACCATCATCCTTCTTCCACGTGATTCCGCACACAGGTTCCCGGTAAGGGGTCCTGGTGTTTTGGTCTCAATATTTATGTCTCCCTCTCCCTCAAAATTCCTGTTAAGAATCTAACCCCCACGGTAATGGTGTTTGGAAATGGGGCCTTTAGGAGACTCCACTCATGAATGGGATTGATACCCTTATAAAAAGAACCCCCGAGAGCTCCACTGCCCCTCTTGCCAGGTGAGGACAGAAAAGAAGATGGCTATCTTTAACCAGCAAGCGGGTCTCATCTGACAGAATCTAATGGTGCCTTGATCTGAAACTCCCCCAGCCTCTAAAATTGTGGAAAAATAAATCTCAGCTGCTTAGGCCAGTATATAAGAATTTTGTTATAGCAGCCAAACAAAGAAACTAGGGTATTAAATTTTCTGGTATGGTCAGATATACACCTGGAAGACTTACAAACCAGGCAAATATGCAACATAAGAAAAAGTAGATATCTAAAAACAAAAAAAAGCTTATACTACAAAACACTAGTGTTACCAGTCCAAAGCTATAAAAACAACCACTTTAAAAATCTGGGGAGGGGTGTCCCTGGTGGTCCACCGGTTAAGAATTCGCCTTCTAATGCAGGGGACACAGGTTCAATCCCTGGTCTGGGAACTAAGATCCCACATGCTGCAGAGCAGCTAAGCCCACGTCCTAAATTAGACAGAAGCCAGAGTACTGCACCTGAGACCCAACACGGTCATTAAATCAATAAATACATATATTTTAAAAAGCATGGGGGAATGATAGCCTTCTTTTTGGAGAGGTGGTGGGATGGGGAGAGAAGAATAGGAGATGAGTAGGCAGATCTCCAGGAGAAAAGAAAGGTTAATGTTTTCCAAATTAAGGATACAAGATAAACATTCCTACCTCTACAATTCACAGAAATGCTAAGTTCTGTGTATTAGGATTTAGAAAACTAAATTACTATATATTATTTCTCTCATTTTTGCCTTTTAGAAATAGCTTTTCCCATACTGAAAATGTACAGCACTAAACAATTCATATGTACTTGAAACACATACTAAGAAGAAGTAAGATTCCTGGTGGGAAGGTAAATTGGTTCAGCCAATACGGAAAACAGTATAGAGGTTCTTCAAAAAACTAAAGAGTCCACATGTTATTGCTGTTGTTTAGTTGCTAAGTTATGTCCGACTCTGCAACCCAACAGACTATGGCCCACCAGGCTCCTCTGTCCACTTCTCAGGCAAGAACTTCATGGCAAATAGATGGGGAAACAGTGCAAACAGTGCCTGACTTTATTTCTTTGGGCTCCAAAATCACTGCAGACGATGACTGCAGCCATGAAATTAAAAGACAGTTACTCCTTGGAAGCAAAGTTATGACCAACCTAGAGAGCATATGAAAAAGCAGAGACATTACTTTGCCAACAAAGGTCCATCTAGTCAAGGCTATGGTTTTTCCAGTAGTCATTATGGATGTGAGAGTTGGACCATAAAGAAAGCTGAGTGCCCAAGAACTGATGCTTTTGAACTGTGGTTAGGAGAAGACTCTTAAGAGCACCTTGAACTGCAAGGAGATCCAACCAGTCCATCCTAAAGATCAGTCCTGGGTGTTCACTGGAAGGACTGATGTTGAAGCTGAAACTCCAATACTTTGGTCACCTGACGCGAAGAGCTGACTCATTGGAAAAGACCCTGATGCTGGGAAAGATTGAGGGCAGGAGAAGAAGGGGACGACAGAGGATGAGATGGCTGGACGGCATCACCAACTCAGTGGACATGGGTTTGGGTGGACTCTGGGAGTTGGTGATGGACAGGGAGGCCTGGCGTGCTGTGGTTCATGGGGTCTCAAAGAGTTGGACATGACTGAGTGACTGAACTGAGCTGAATATAATGGAAAAGATATTAAAATGTGTGTGTGTGTGTGTGTGTGTGCTGTATACCATAAATTAAAACAAGATTGTAAATTAACTATACTTCAATGTTTAAAAAAGTAATAAACTATATACCTACATAAAATAGGGGGGAAAAAAGAGAAGATTCTTGACATTAGCCTATAAATTCTGATGATTAATAAATTTGTATTTCCAATTTAATCATCCAGTAGTATTGATAGTTTTAAAAGAGTTAACAAGAGGGAGTATACATTGAGCAAAAATGATGGCTGAAGTTAAAAAACTAAGGCTAACACAAACATTTAAAAGGCGTAAAGAAAAGCTGTGGGAACCAAGGAATCCCTACAGAGGGGTAATCATTGTCAGTGCCGGATAGAACCTATACAAGGAGAGTTCTCAAGTGCTGGTGGACCTCTAAATTCATACAGTCCATCTAACCTGCATGATACACGACTGATCACTCAACCGCCCTTTCACTCGCCAGAAGTGGACTTATGTTCACCAGCTGACAAAAGAATGCTGAGTTATCACTTAGATAAGCTTCCTGCTAGACAACAGTTCAGTTTCAGTTGTGTTGCCAGGGTATATGTATAGTTTCAACAAATTATACACTGTAATTTCATAAACCTGGAAGAAAAAAATCTGAAAAATAAAAGTGTTATTATTGATGATCAGTGTAAGGCTCAAATTTTATATGATTAAGACCAAAGTGGAAACAGGCAAGCCAAAATGGTTCAGACCACATGTCTGAGGGAAAAAAAAAAAGAAGAAAATAACTAGAGAATACTTTTGAGATGCTAGTGAGGTATTATTGACAAGGCCTAAAACAAAAGGGTAACAGGACAGCTTATAATTTTGCAGGTTCTCAGAAATGAAACCCTTCTATGGACTGACCTCATCATATTTAGAATTCATAACTATTTGCAGTATTTGTATGCAAAAGAAGATCCTGTATCAGCTCCAGCAATTAGGCAATCACTAATGAATGACATGCAATGACAGGTAATTTCATCCAGTTCCTGGAATAGCAGAAAAAGAAGACTTTCTCCAGAGCAGAGAGTAGCAAGTAAAGAAGTAGACACTGTGAGGATAGTTACTTCTTTAAAAAATTTTTAAGCAGTGAAATAAAGAAAAAAAACAACCTAGGATGGTATCCCGAGGCATACACTTAAAATATTTGAGCATGTTTTCAAGACTAAACAGAAGCAGTTCGTGGAGAAAAAAACAGGACTGAAGATGTGGGAAGGAAAGCTGCCCTGGGACATAGGAAGCAAGGTTATTTTCTCAGTTAGGGGAGGGTGGTAAAGTGGTAGAAGTTTAACTCTACACAACCGAGAAGTCAGCTTACCAAGGATAAAAGACTGAGATATAATTCTTGTTGTTGACAAGTTAGAAGAATGAGTTGAGTTTATGTGCAAAGTCTTCTTAGAGGTAACTGACCTAAAATAGCAGTTTAAAGAAGAGTATGTACTAAGGCAGGCAAGAGGACAATCAATCTACACGTGAGATAGAATGCCCCTGGAATCAAGACAGAGGTCCCTGCCAACTTTTTCAGGGCACTCAACCTATCCTGGGGCTTCCCTGGGGACTCAGTTGGTAAAGAATCCGCCTGCAATGCAGGAGACCTGGGTTCAATCCCTGGGTTGGGAAGATTCCCTGGAGAAAGGAACGGCTACAAAATGGTATTCTGGCCTGAAAAATTCCATGGATTGTATAGTCCATGGGATCACAAAGAGTCCGACATGACTGAGCGACTTTCACTAACCTATCCTGAGGACCTTGTATAAGCTAAGAGTCCTAAGTTTGAATGCTGCAAGGGAGAATTCAGTGTAAGTTGCCCCATGACATTGCACAGGCCACTCCATTGATCTCCAGGACAGCATGCTTATTATAGAACAAACAGCTTCAAAAGACGAATACCTAAAGTATTCAGTGCATACCAGAACATCTTAATTACCCAAGGCATTGTGACTTAAGTCATTCTTAAAACAGGTAAAACCCAGGCACCAACAATGAATTCATCAACATGCATTCTCAGGTCATATGGGCAAAAAATTTCATAACATAGTTTGGCTAATGACGGTTTATTTATCTTCAGCTAAGACTCTCACTTCAAGAATTAAAAAATGTATTTCTTTGATTACCCATAAGCAACCCAGCTTCCAATGTAAACTGTGATGACAATTTTTCAGTTCAGCATCTTATGTGAAAGGTCAAAAAAGAAAAGTATGTCTATGTGAAAATACTAATTCAAAAGGGTATATCCACGGCTCTGTTCATTGAAGCACTATTCACAATAACCAAAATTTATAGAAACAACCTAAGTGTCCACTAATGAATGAATAGATAGAGAAGGTAAACACACACACACACAATGAATTACTACTCAGCCATGAAAAAGAAGGAAATACTGCCATTTTCAACAACATGCTTAGAACTTGAAAGTATTATGCTAAATAAACTAAGTCAGAGAAAGACAAATAACATGATTTCACTAGTATGTAGAATCTAAAGAAAACAAAACAGACAAAATAAGACAAAACAAAAACTCACAAAACAGAACAGCTTAGTGGTTACCAGAGGGGAAGGGAGTTGGAGGGTGGGCAAAAGTGAAAAAGGAGGTCAGCTGTACAGTGACAGATGGTAACTAGTCTTGTGGTGGTTATGACCTTGCAATGTACACAAGTATAATGCTATAATCACGAAACTTATACATACTTAAAAAAAAAAAAAAGGTATGTATTTTTTTTTAAAAGGTATGTATTTTCTTCTCTAAACTACAAGATCAAAGTATGCACAAGATGGAAATAAAACTCCAAGAAAGCTAAAGTTGTCATTTGGAGGTTTTGAGAGAGATACAGAAGGAAAATCTCCACTATGGTAACAAGTATGGTAAATTCACACTGTATTATACATTCACACACACTATGTCAATTATCCACGGACAGACAGCAGTTCTTCAGTTATTCTTACCTAATACCTGATAGTGTTCTTTCTCCTTCGTGAGCTGTTGGTTTACTGCCTGAAGCAACTGTTGTAACTGTGTTACAGTCTGATTTAGAGTTACAGACATTGTCTCCTTCTCAGAAGACTCCTAAGAAAAAGATTAAAGAGATGAAAAACCCTAAGCATAAGGAAAAGGCATTTGCAACCAAAAACAGAAAATATTTTATTGTTGCTTTACACACAGATATCCAAAAGATGATATGAAAATTGACAATAAAAACCACATAGAGCAATAGTATTTGCTACCTAGTAGTGCAAGTTAGTCTGCACCTAAAAAAGTTTAATGTCATATAAACGCTGTCACTAGGCTACAAAGGGAAAAATAAAGAATCTATGAATATCAGACAAAAATCTTTTTCTGCTTTCATAAAAAAGTATACAAAGAGCCAAAGGAGAATACACTCATAACAACAGAAAAATAAACATATATTGAGCTCTTACAAAATTTGAGGCGCTGTTAGGTTACCCACTACTTTAAGTGTTTTATATAGTAACTCATTTATTTCCTTCAACAATCCTACAAAATACGTACTATCATCATTACCTTTTATGGAGCAACGAAAGCCTACAGAGGCTAAAGAGTTTCCCCTAAGTCAGTGACACAGCTACTCAATAAGAGAATCAGGATTCAGATGCAAGCAGAGTCTACAGTCTTCAGTAGTATACCATAACACCTCCCAACTCAAACCTAAACATTAATGTAATATCTCACCAAGCTTTAAAGTGAAAATAAACATTAATAAAAACACAGAATTTCAGATAAGATACCCCAAAGAAAAGATGATCTTGAGTTAAGAATGCAACAAAATTGATGGAAGCACATTACAAAGGCATTTTTTCAGTCAGAGATGGATCTTGTACATTTTTCATTCTTCATATAATTTATAAGGTAGTTAGCCCAGAGATTCGGAGCTAAAGAAAATGCATACCGTTTCCTGGGAAACATCACTATTCTCAATAACAGTAGTGTCTCCAGCAGCTTTAACTATTTTTGACTGGATAAGATCTAGTGACTGTTGAGCCTGTAAGGAAAGCAATAAAGAGCCTATCAATACTACAATTAATAGATAGCTATATATGTATATATATGAAAAAATGAGTGATTTCCTTGTATATTTTGTATAAAACTAAAGCTCTTCTCACAATACAACATAAAAGTCAACCTGTTCAAGTTTCTTCTCCAAAATCAAATAGCTGTCTCCCCTACCAGATTATAAAAACACATGCTCACAAACGATGAAGAAAATGTATAAAGAAATTAAAAACAGAANTTTGTATAAAACTAAAGCTCTTCTCACAATACAACATAAAAGTCAACCTGTTCAAGTTTTTTCTCCAAAATCAAATAGCTGTCTCCCCTACCAGATTATAAAAACACATGCTCACAAACAATGAAGAAAATGTATAAAGAAATTAAAAGCAGAAATAACCTCAGTGGTATCTAGGTTAGATCAAGATCACATTAGTGATATTAGTCTAGATCAGAGGCTAGCCAAATCTAGCCACACTCTGTCTTTGTACAGTTTACAAGCTAAGAATGGTTTTTACACTTTTAAAGAGTCATGTTAGACAAAGAGTATGTGAAAGAAACTATAGGTGGGCAGTAAATCCTAAAACTTTTGAGTTTGTTGATTCCTGGTGTGAATCCCTCATCAGTGCATATACTTCCTAATGGAAGATTGGTAGAAAATGTTCTGTAAGTGGGCTTTTAACATACACATTATTTCATGAAAAAATCTGTTATCTTTTTACATGTCAATAAATATTTACATGCATTTCCAATCACGAGTTATACAATATTTCTATTATATAGATATGGGGCAGTTCACTATCAACTATTGTTGCCATTTTATGCCAAACAACATGGCATATCCCTATCTTTGAGCACCTGTTTAATATCTTTAAAGCACCTTCTGAGAAAATAGTTAGGCTAAAGCTGCATGTTTTATTAGCTTGTCCAATGTCAAACACTAAAATCAAGTAT
The DNA here is from genome assembly GCA_006410875.1 of Neotragus pygmaeus. Taxonomy (NCBI): domain Eukaryota; kingdom Metazoa; phylum Chordata; class Mammalia; order Artiodactyla; family Bovidae; genus Neotragus; species Neotragus pygmaeus. The sequence continues at coordinate 35,407 of SJYV01043780.1, forward strand.
CAAAGTAAATTAGATTGCTCAGTCTTGACAATGTATTATAAACCTAAGTCAGAGCTCCAAAACTTTTTAAGTTCACATTTTCTCTACTGGCCACAACATCAAAGAAATATGAACCAACTCTAGAGTCCTAGACTTCTGCATAATAATTATAAGCTATAATCATACAGAACCAACAGAAATATTTCCTTCAATTTTTCAGAAAGTGACATATTTGTTTTGCTGACTATATCTCCTACAAACACAACCACAGCTCGAAAGCAGCTCTGATAAAAGCATGTACAAATCACACTATTAAAAATCTCAACAGAATTACAAATAACTTGTCAAACTAACACAAAGAATAAAACTAAAGATCACCCATCTACATGAGATTAAGAGAAACATACTTTTACAAAGAAATAAAGGAATAAATTTCTGAAACAGCAGAGGTCTACACTTCTTTTGGATAGATGAGGTGAGGTGAGGTGAGGTGGGGTGAAAGCTGTTCAGTCGNACCCATCTACATGAGATTAAGAGAAACATACTTTTACAAAGAAATAAAGGAATAAATTTCTGAAACAGCAGAGGTCTACACTTCTTTTGGATAGATGAGGTGAGGTGAGGTGAGGTGAGGTGAAAGCTGTTCAGTCGTGTCTGACTCTTTGAGGCCTCATGGACTGCAGCCTGCTAGGCTCCTCTGGCCATGGGATTCTCCAGGCAAGAATACTGGAGTGGGCAGCCATTCCCTTCTCCAGGGGATCTTCCCAACCCAGGATTCAAACACAGGTCTCCCACATTGCAAGCGGATTCTTTACTATTTGAACCACCAGGGAAGCATGAAGATCCAAAGAAATATGCTTTGTAAATGACTATATAAGCAAATCCCAACAAAAAATATATAAATGTAACCAAATTTTTTAAAAGTAATATCAATTGAATTCAAAATGTAATCTGTATACAAAGCAATTAATTATATAAATATGATTAAAAGAAGTGAATTAAGAAAAATGGAAAAACAAGCCAAAAAGTCTAGTTCCAAATATGTAACTATGTAGCAAACAGCTTAAATTTAAGAACAAATTAATGGGATGATGCAAAAGAATAAATCAAAGTTAGCAGTATGTCAGCTTAAGACTCAAAGTACAATACATTATAATGATACGGCATCTTCAGGACAAGCAGGGTCTCACCTTATGCAAGTCACCAGCTACTTTCTGTCTTTCACTTTGTTCAGTTCTAAGTTTTGCATGCGTTTCATTTAACTGTTTCTTTAACTGTAAAAATAAAGGAACACCAAAATTAATTTAATTCACATCCTTCTTTGATTATGCTGAGATCCCTAGGACTGAAGAATGAATGAGAAAGAATGGGATCACTAACAGTTATTATGCACAGTGGATTAGCCAATATACTGCACCAGATGCATAGAAAAGCTGTAAGCAGTGGAGATTCCAATCTGTAAAGCTAAACTTAAGAAAAGCTACAGAAACAAACTTGACTTTAGAAAACTGCAAATATAAAAACAAAACCATAAAATTACAGTAGAGTATTACTATTTTAAGTACTGTTGTTGTTCAGTCACTTAAGTCGTGTCCAAGTCTTTGGGACCCCATGGACTGAAGCACACCAGGCTCTCCTGTCCTTCACTATCTCCCATAGCTTGCTCAAACTCATGTCCATTGAGTGAATGATGCTATCCAAACATTTCATTCTCTGTCGGCCCCTTATCCTTCTGTCCTCCATCTTTCTCAGCATCAGGGTCTTTTCCAGTAAGTCGGCTCTTCACATCAAATGGCCAAAGTACTGGAGCTTCAGCTTCAACATCAGTGCTTCCAATGAATATTCAGGACTGATTTCCTTTAGAATTGACTGGTTTGCTCTCCCTGCTGTCCAAGGGACTCTCAAGAGTCTTCTCCAACACCACAATTCAAAAGCATCAATTCTTAGCGGTGCTCAGCCTTCTTTATAGTCTAATTCTCACATCTATATATGACTACTGGAAAAACCATACCTTTGACTATCTGGATCTTTGTTGGAAAAGTGATGTCTTTGCTTTTTAATACACTGTCTAGGTTTGTCACAGCTATTTTAAGTATTATTCACTATTCATAAAGCATTTTCATTCACATTTATTTCAAATTAAAAGGCAAGTAATAAAGTTTACTGTTTAAAGGTTTTCTTAACCTATATAGTTATGAATTATGTAATATTTTTAAAAACACTGAACAGAAAATGAAATCTTCAAAAATCCAGTAAAATGAAATCTTCAAAAATTTAAATGTTGTTCATCCTTTAAGATGTCACTAGAGAGATGAGTGCAAGACCACACTGACTTCACTATATCAACAAGAAACATCTTAACATACACATCTCAACCAACTTGTTGAAAGAGTTATAAAGCAGTATTAAACTCCAGCATCAATACATACATACTGCCTCTTCTCTCGGTTAACTATTCTGAATAATTATGAATAAAGGAAATGGACTGACAAAAAATAACTTTTTAAATTAAACTCATCAAATTAATTGATTATGCCTCTTACCCATAAGCAAAGCATTCCAAACAGTTCTGGAAACCTCATAGGGGAAAATATAAGACACTGGCATTTCAAACATGTAGAAAGAATCAGTGCACGCACGACATGCCATTTGCACACTGATTTTGCANTTGATTATGCCTCTTACCCATAAGCAAAGCATTCCAAACAGTTCTGGAAACCTCATAGGGGAAAATATAAGACACTGGCATTTCAAACATGTAGAAAGAATCAGTGCACGCACGACATGCCATTTGCACACTGATTTTGCAAACTCTATTCCAAATGCTTCAGTTTCGCTCCTTTATTTAACTCTGATTTCATACATCAAAGAGGTTATTCCTTTGGCCCAGGAACATACAATGTATAAGCAAAAACAAAATTAATATATCTCAAAATGTGAAAGTTACCCTGAGCAAAAAACAAACAGAAAGATTAAAATGAAGACTGCAAACTCAAGGCAAAAAAAAAATTTTTAATACCGTTCAAAATGACCTTTTGACAGAAGGGTCAAAATATACAAAAAAAGCCCCAGGCTAAATGGAGACTCAACATAATCCTTGGGTTTGAAGCTACTATTGGAGTCGGCCACCAAGCACCAAAGTCAAACGTAAAATCTCCAACAACTGTAGTTAGAAATGGATTTTTAAAACCACATTATGGGATAAGCATATCCCTTAAAGCTGTAGCATACCACAGTACCAATCTGTGCAATATATAGCAAGTGTACCTAAAATTAATCTTACATTGCAGTGGGAATGATTCAATTCAGGTAAAATGAAGGTAAATTTTATTTTAAAACTAGAAAGGGGTGTGTGTATGGACAGGGGGTCAGGGTGGGGACTTGATGTGTACATTTCAGAGACAGCCCTACTCTGAAAATTGATTCCCATGGATCACTGCTGTAACATTGCTTAACATGAATGAGTTAAGAAATTTTCTTTGGTATACAGCAATACTAAAAAGAAAATTCCAAATTTGGCAGAACCAACTTATAGTAAGGAGACAATCAGCTTATTGCGATTGTACTAGAGTTCATTCAGGCACTTTTTAAAAATCTAGTAACATTTTTAATTTTTAAAAGTCACAGACAGACATAATGACTATTGTTTGAAACATACAATAAGATATTCATGTTTCTGTAACAAATAAGCCTGTCAATCTGTGTAAATTTCCAGAAAATTTAAGAATGGGAATACAGTATACTCTATGTCTTTATACAACACTTAGCTAACTCTGAGACTGTAGTTTTAAAATTATTAAGCTATGAATGATATGATGATGGAAAAGAATTCCATAAGCTTTGCCTTATATATAACATATAGAAATGCCAGTTAAAATAAGAAGTTAGATTTGGATCACTGCCCTTGAAAGAAGAGCATGTATCTTCCACCTTCAATAATCTCCTTTCATGGTAGAATATAAGAGCTACCAGTTACCTATGGTAACTCTGAGAAACTTTACAACACAGCCAGTCTTTACATTGTTTGTTTAATTTCTTTATTCACTGAAAATAATGCTGTTGAAGAAATTTGGTTTTATAAAACACAGAAAACTTTTTTGAAAAAGAGTTGCAAGCCATACATGCCATTGTTAGGAGCTAAGAAAAGAAGGATCATCTTAGGAATCAAGAAAAGACAGACCATCTTGAATCATCAGAATATGAAGATTATCTTAAACTTTAAAAATGCCAAGCTAAGGGTGTTAGCAAGGAGAAAGGTTTGGATGGCTTCTCCACAGGTCAACACAAGTGTTTTCAGAGCCTACTTGATACACAGTGGAGAACAAGCTTCTTACCAAATTTAGCTCTTCATTCTGTCTTACTGCTTCAGAATATGAATCATCAAGTTTTTTCTGCAATTCAGTCAACAGATCTTTCAGCTGCAATGAAGTTTAGAATTTAAGATTGATCTCCTTATGATATCCCATGTTTGTATGCTACTTGGAAGCTTTGCCACAAATAACTTACACTGAAATATTTTATCATTCTGTTAAAAATTTAATTTCACCTGAGAAGCAAGGTTGAAAAAATTCTATTGTAAGTACCTCTCTGACTTCTGTAACATAGGTAGATCGTTCCATTTCTGCTTTCTCTAGTTCCATTTCCAAATGCTCTCGTTCTCTTCTCAGCTAGCAATGCAACAAAGAAGGAAAAGTTAAGAAACATATTTAAGATACTTACCTACAGTGAAAAGTTACAACACTTACTGAATCCAAAACTATACCATCTCAATAAAGGTACAACAACCACATCATTAGATAAAAGAAATCTTAAAACACAGCCTGTAACAGAACCCTTAATGCTAAAAATGAGGCCATAGGTTACAAATCAATCAATGAGATGACATACATTTTCAGTATCTTTATTTTCTCTTCTTAACCGATCTAGCTCTTGCTCCAAAGATGTGAATGACAACTGCATCTGAAATGTGAAATAATTACAGGACCAAGTCAAACCACCAATGATACAAAGGCTTTTCTATCTTGTAGAATTTTAATCAATTAGATACTTCAAGTTTTTTGTTTGTTTGTTTTTTTGGAGGAGAAAGAGTGACTTTCTTTCTTTGCCGGGCAAAGGGAGAAAACAGTAGGCTAGTCCCTCAAAAACTGTGTTCCCCAGAGTTTTTTTTTTTTTTTTAATGTATCTCATTTAAAGCCATAACTTAATCTTAAAAGCTCTTAAAAATGAGAGTGTCACATATAACTTGATTTAAACTGTGATCAAAACCTACCTCATTTGTATGACATTATATGAGATCCAGCTAAAGTGCTTAATTTTTTAACAATTAACTGATAATCAGCTTCATCAATCCCCAAATGTATTATTAGAGAATACCATCAACAATCCTAGATTCTGCACAGGTCAGCCCAGGAAAACATGTCAGCAAGAGATGGCACTCTTTACCACACCCAAGTACTACTATCCATTTTATATGAGCATTCAAGATACTAGATTTGGGCATCTTTGAAGATTCTGAAACCACTGCCCTGATGGATATGGAGGGAAAACTATAAATAGAAGAAAAACTAAGACTACATTAACAACATTCAGGTCCCATGAACAGAAAAAGGACTTACTATTTCTTAAATACTATATCATGAGTCACAAATCAATGTTTTAAAACATTGTGAACAACAAATTATTTGCCTTATGTTATTGCACTGTGGTTCTTCAACACCACTTTACATTTCGTATCACTGCGGTAGGGGGGCGGTGCTCTTTNAAAATGTAATCATACAATTTTATATAAATAGGTTTGTCACTGTTTAGTGAGACAGTAAAATCAAAGCAGATCCTCATATGAAATAAAGTCATAATGCCACAGGGTTATATTCATGCCACTTGTGATTAAAAAAAAAAAAAAAAAAGAATCCCAGGCTCTGAACACTCCTGAATGGTGTATTTGAGGATATGTTAGTAAACCAGTCACGTTCTACCTATTAACTGATCTTTATGCTAACAGAGCTACAGAAATGACAAACACCAGCTTTGTACACATATCAAATACGGGGAAGACAATAGCATTTGCACCAAAATGTACACAAAATGAAATCACCTTGTACTTTCTGAAAAGATCACTATTCTACTCATAATGTAGTTACTATCTTTCCCAAACTTAAAAACAAATTGATTTATTCTTTTTTTTCTACATTTGTTTAAATTATACATATTTTACTTCTTGAACTAACCTTAACCTCCTCTGAACCTGAAGCTCCAGCCACACATTCTTTTGCCTTCTTTTCAAATCCATGCAACCATTCACTATAACTCTGAGGAGAAAAAAATCAAATAACTAATTTTAAAAAATACCTAAATGAAGTAAGTAAAAGAAAGGTAAATAACCAAATTGGAAGATTATAAAAAGAAACCTACATAGACAAACACCATCCCTGTGGAAATCTCAAAATAAGATTATAGTTGTTAAGTAAGTTGTACATGACCTGGTCTTGAATATAAACACTAAAAATATGCCTGTGTACTATATTACCGTCAAAATCAAATCTAAATTTATTTACCCTGTCCGAGGATATTTGCAAATAAATTCAGGCCATACAGGTAAGATTTGGGCTCAAACTAGCCTCTACCACTAACCAGTGCTGGGACTAATAGATTCAATCTTTAAGACAGAGAAAGCCTAGATGAAGCAATTTTTCAAACTTTTTTTTTTTAGGAGATAGTTCCACAGAGATACACTAGTTAGAAGATTTCAGATTCTATGAAGGTGTTCCAGGCATTATGAAAATACTTGAAAATAAATATTATGAAACATTTTAAACATCATTTGTACTGTAAGATTAGCTAAGGCAAACACAGGCATTCTTATAGTTTTAGTCATTATTCCAAATTTTAAAATAAATTATTCTATATTTTTTATGCATCTTGTCTAAATTTTAAACTCTGATAAAGAGTGTTTGGTAGATACTTTAAAGCAAATTTCCTCTTAGGTCTTTGAAAGTGAAAGTGAAAGTCACTCAGTCGTGTCTGACTCTGCCACCCTATGGGCTATACAGTCCATGGGATTCTCCAGGCCAGAATACTGGAGTGGGTAGCCTTTCCCTTCTCCAGGGGATCTTCCCAACCCAGGGATCGAACCCAGGTCTCCCGTATTGCAAGCAGACTCTTTACCAGCTGAGCCACAAGGGAAGCCCTAATACTGGAGTGGGTAGCCTATCCCTTCTCCAGCAGATCTTCCCCACCCAGGAATCAAACTGGGGTCTCCTGCATTACAGGCAGATTCTTTACCAACTGAGCTATCAGGGAAGCCCAATGACAGGTCTTTGGTTTAGTTTAATTCAAGATTTAAAAAAACACACACATGAAATTTCTATTAATTGCTCTAATTAAAAGCTTTACTTATGTGGCTGAATCAGGATTCTCTATATTTCATCAAATAAAAATAAAAAACAAAGAAAACCGGATGCCGAGATCACCCTGTAGTGCAATATCCCATAGTACATATTAGTCATAAAAGCCTCTTCATTTAAAATAAATTATATTCCCCTGAGGCTCAGTGGTAAGGAATCCTCCTGTAATGCAAGAGATGCAGGAGACGTGGGTTCAAATCCTGGGCTGGAGGAGGAACTGGCACACCACTCCAGGATTCTTGCCTGAAAAATTCCATGAACAGAGGAGCCTGATGAGCTACAGTCTATGGGGTCGCAAAGAGTCAGACATGACTGAGCATAATCATAAATTTGATTGATGATGTAAAATCCTACTTAGCTTCAAATACTAAGATTCCATATAAATTAAATTCAGTTGAAAAATTGTTAAGACACTAAAAGTATATAAACTTCCCTTAAATCTTGGTCAAATAGTTTAGATCTCTTCTCTGCTGATTTTCTTAGCAAAAAAGCAACAGAAAACAGTTTCTAAAAATTACTTCATGTATAAAAGCCCCTTTATATCTACTGACTATATTAATTCAATATTAAATTTAATTATTATTGCTTTAGCTTAAGGTAAATAGTCTATTATCCATCATATCTCTAAAAACTTATATACTAGACTCTAAGTAGCACACCGAAACAATATATTTCTTAAATATAGACTACATGCAAAAGTATTCAACTTTTAACAAGTGGATGAATAGACACCAAATATAATCATCCATGTCTTACAGTGATTCATAAGTATTTATAGTGTAAAAAGGTAGGTGGTTGTAGATGGGTAATATAGCTGTTAAGAAGTAATTTGTTACATTAAAAAGAATTTTTTAATCCTGGTGATCTTATACAATCTTTAAAGAAGAGAAATATAAAGCAGGAACTCTTCTGGCTCATAAAATACCATCAAACACATCTCCCAATTTCATTATTTCATTAATGAAATATAGAATAGGAATACAGAAATAAAAACAACTTATGGCTACAAAGTAAAAAAAATATGAAATATAGGAAGAACAACTCCTCCTATGTTTATTGTAAAAATAGCACTAGAACTGACAATTTATCCATATTGCTCAGAACAAGGTATTTCCTCAATTCAACCAATTATCTATTAAGTGATCAAACCTGAATATATCCTCAACAGTTACAATGAAAACAGAAGCGTTTTTGCTTCTTCTCCAAGTTAGACATAGAATATACATAGATGAAACCTAAGAGAGCAAGCAGCTAAACTCAGACTGCACAGAGAACAGGTCATTAAGTTTACTTACACCACACCCGGCACCTAAGCCCTCTCCTTGGAGAAATATCCTGATTCAAAATTTGGGGCAGGAAATGCATATGATAAATTCAGGAACATCTTATCACACCACTAAGCAAAGAAGCTACCAAAGATTAGCAGTGCTGTGTCAAAAAGATTTGGTAGCGTAAATAAGCTCCAAAGAGCCAAAGAAGCACAGGCAAGCATTGTTGTTGATTAGTTGCCAAGTCATGTCCACGTTCAACTTTTTGCGACCCCATGGTCAATAGACTCCTCTGTCAACAGAATTTTCCAGGCAAGAATACTAGAGTGGGTTGCCACTTCCTTCTCCAGAGGATCTTCCCAACCCAAGGATCAAACCCACATCTCCTGCACTGGCAGGCAGATACTTGATCCAGATACTTGATACTTCCCTGGCAGATACTGAGCCTTATGGCCCTCCTAATGCAAGTGCACAACACTGCTCATGACATAGTCTTGCCTCCACCCTGTCGCAACCCTGAAGTGCTGAGTCTGAATCTAATCAGGCCTCCAATGATTACGAATTTACGAGATACACAAAGGACAGAGGAACACACTGACATTATAGGGATGCAGTCAGCTAAATCTAGACTGAGAAAATGAACTTGAAACCACTACATTAAAAAAAAAAAAAGGTGGGAGAGAAGGTATGCTGACAAAAGGGGACCTGTGGAATAAAAAGGATCTAAGAGACATCTTAAATCAGTCACATGTTGACTTTATTTGAATCCTGACTAAAACAAACTACAATAAGTTGTTATTATTTCATTAAAANAAAAAAAAAAAAAGTGGGAGAGAAGGTATGCTGACAAAAGGGGACCTGTGGAATAAAAAGGATCTAAGAGACATCTTAAATCAGTCACATGTTGACTTTATTTGAATCCTGACTAAAACAAACTACAATAAGTTGTTATTATTTCATTAAAATATATTGTATCACAACTGAAGAAATCCAAGTATTGTAGATGTAGGATATAAGAAATTTTTTAAAAACATAATAATAGTATTTTTTGAAGGAATCCTTATTATTTAGAAATATTCACTGATGAAATGCTCTGATGTTTGACTTCCTCCAAAATAAAACTGTCAGTATCAATGCAAGTCATATAGGTAATTGTTAAGGTGAGATACGAGGTACATCAGGCTAATTATACTATTCTCTCTACTTTTGACTGTATGTATAATTTTCCATTAAAAGAAAAAAAGACCTACATTATCATTTTAGAAAACTACATGAACACTCACTGGCTTTCTTTCTCTGCCCTCAAATATTCATTATATTCTCTGAATCAAGCAAACTTTTCTCTCCCATTTAAAACACAAACAATCTCAAACAAAACAAGTTATTCCAAATCATCTTCAAGACTTTTGTTTAAAAAGTTAACAGATGACCAAAATCTTAAGTTTTGAAATAAAAAAAGCCTAGTTCTTAGTATTAAATACTTTTAAAAATAGAGTGCTCCTAAAATTAAGAAGGAATCACCTGAAATTAAGTTCTACTCTTAATAAAGCCATTAAGAATATTACTGGTTTATTAACCACTACTGAATCTTCCCTGGTGGCTCAGACAGTAAAGAATTTGCCTACAATGCAGGAGACCAGGCTTTGACCCCTGAGTCGGGAAGATCCCCTGGAGACAGAAATGTCTACCGGCTCCAATATCCTTGTCTGGAGAATTCCATGGACAGAAGAGCCTGGTGGGCTGCACTCCATAGGGTTGCAAAGAGTAGGACACAACTGAGTGACTAACACTTTCACTTTCAACCACTATTGACTTATGAAGAAATATTTCTTTCCCATTTATGATGTTTATAACTCAAATAATGTCTTATATATAAACTTTATAGATTATAACAAAGTAGCAATTGAAACAACATAAATTATTTAGAACCAAGTTAACTGATTTTAACTACTTAAGACACCCAAGGTTAAAAATGAGAAAGACTGATAAGCACACCATTAAAACCAAGTGCAGAGTGCAAATGCTACTTATTCACAACTTCCTTAACTAATGATAAAGATGTCATGTTTTAAAAAATAATAAATTAATCTTACCAAATTAGAAGGGACAGACACCTTTGGAAATAATTTTTTGAGAACTTCTTTAGCTTCTAACTCAACAGCTTCCACGTGTTGTTGTCTTTCCTAAAGCAGAGGAAGCACCAAATCAAACTCAGAAGATTACAGAATTGAAAAATAAAAAAAACTAGTCTTTTAAGCTTAAAGGAAGAAAAGGCAAATGTATTTTTTAAATTCTTATTACTAACAAATGTTCAAATTTCCCATTCTGAAATATCAAAATGCTTATATAAGAAAAAAATCTGCAAAATCTCAAAAGCATCCTAAGTAACAAGTAATGTCTTATATTAATCAAGCTAAGGCAATATCTGACAATATGAACATTTTCCTTGCCATCCAGTGATACCCCTCCAGGAACAATTCAAAAACCAAATCAAAACAAAAAACACTTCCTACAGCTAAAACAAGCTACATGCAAAAAATATGCATCTCGGTGACATAACTGAGGCTGGCAAGTCTCTTTCCAAAACATACACCACTGATGAACAATAATACCATGAGATTAAAATGGCAACTTTGATACTTTCAGTCTCAAGGTCATGTGAAGCTATTTATGCTAAACAAAAGGGGAAAAAAGAACCACCAAAATTTGACACGTGTACACATGAGAAAAGGAGTAAAGAGAAAGAGGAAAAATTAATGGTATACTACTTCACCAATGCCATACATCAAGAAAACTAATTCTGACACATATTCATGGACTCTGTCAGCTATAAATTTAAAGATAAGTATTACAAATGCATGTCTAGATTTGGTGATTTCAAATCCAAGTCTAATGGTATCAATGATTAATTCAAAGCTGCAGTTTGTCAAAATTAGGATAATGATTTGATCACACAAAAAATAAATATATAATATTCAGATTATCTCTACAAGATTAGAAAAAGACATCTATGAAAATACACATCTAAACAAAGCCAAGAAAATCATCTCAGAACACTGGTGAAGTTCAACAGGTGACAAGAAGGCAAGCAAGCTAGCAAGATCTCAAGCCTATCTTTCCCCCATTATTTAAAATGATCTTTCAAATCTATTACAGATTTAAGATGCACACACTTCAATTTAAGAAAATCTAACAGTATAAAAAATCTAAAGTTATACAATAAGAAGCTAGAGATTAATCATATTCTGTACATACAAAATGCTGTTACTTACTCACAATAGTGGCAGATTTTTTTTTTTAGTGGCAGATTTTAAAAATAGAATATTGAATAGAGTATTTTCAATAATTCAATGAGTTTTAATGGAATATTTTCAATAACTCAGTAAAGTCCACTATTTTTTTCAGAAATATAGCCATCTAACTGCATAAAATAAGGTACATTCATTTAAGGAAAATGATTAACAGCTAATTCAGAAACAATCAAGAGCTCATTTCTATCATCTGACCATAGAAGTGGTGGGCTTCCCTGATAGCTCAGCAGATAAAGAATCCATCTGTAATGCAAGAAACACAGGAGACAGGGGTTTGATCCCTGGGTCTGGAAGATGCTCTGGAGAAGGAAATACTTTTGCCTGAAAAATCCCACGGACAGAGGAGTGGAGGGCTACAGTCCATGGGGTCACGAAGAGTTGGACATGACTGAGCAACAAAGCATAGAAGCAGCAGAGCAACCTCTAAAGAAAATCAGTTAGGAAGAGAGACTGTGGGACAAAAAATTTTTTGAAAATTCCCCAAGGGAAAAATAATCTAACTAAAGGAAATAGGTGTCTAATTTGTAACTAACAAGAACAAAGATGTACTAACAAGTTAGGTAAAAAGTTTTTATTTGACATAATAGTTTGGTTGTGAATAGCAATTTCCATTCCACCTTAAAATCTGGAAAAGATATAACTGAAAATGCATCATTATCATTATTTCCTTACTATTTCAATTTCCTTACTATTTTTATTAAGTGTAATAGTGTGTGAAATGTCTTTCATGTGAACCTGTCATTTACACTGGCTCCTCAAGAACATTTACTCCTTATAGTACAACTTGTAGTCTATAGGTTCATCAGTATCACTTTACACCTATGCTATCTCAGGACTGTCTAAATACACACATTAAAACAGAGAAAGAGTATAAGGTCTATGCTCTATAGATCACTAGCCAGGCAAGAGGCCATCATGCATTTGGTGATGAGGTTTGAAACATGGATAAATTCTTATATTCATCACTAAACACATGGTAAAACAAATTCTAGTTTTCTTTTGGAATCATAACATGCAAGAATGCCTATGACAAGTGGTATATAACTTCTTGTAGGAATAGCATGATATTAAGAGTTTAGCAGTTTGTAGATAACCAGCCTCATTAACAAAATAAAAGCTAAAAGGGAGCTCTTAACAGTGAAAACCAAAGTTATAGAAACAATCAGAAACTATACAGAGCCCCTACTGCTGACAGAGCTGACTGCAGCCACTGACAATGAAAACAATAATGTCCAAGCTGGCCTAGATTTTTCTATTCTCTGGCCTAGATTTCTCTGGTCCCAATATTAGCTAGCTGTCTCAAATCAAGGTTTTAGTGAAAATTAGAGCCTGATGAGTAAGTATATTCAGTTCAGTTCAGTCACTCAGTCGTGTCTGACTCTTTGCGACCCCATGAGTTGCAGCACAACTAAACACAAATCCATTACACTAAAGGAAATATAACTACAAATATATATTTGATTAAAATTTTCATTAAAATTCTACTCTGCTTTAAAAAAAAAAAGTCCTTCAAATGTCATAAAGAACTACATTTAAAATTCAACGTATTACTTTAGCGCACAAAATATGTGCTAACGTACTTCTAGAGTACTTCTAGATACTTCTAGAATGCTGAATTGAATGACATAATGAACTTTAACCCATAACAAAAATTCAATAATTCTGTTCCAAGTTTATTCTTGGTAGCAATTTTCAAAATTCTTGAAACTGCCCCATTTATTTCTCTCAATCTTTAAATTCAACTTCTCAACTATAATTGATTAGAAATCTTTAAATCCATGGAACAACTTGAACTCAGGGAGAATTCTTAATCATTTGTAAGACAGATGGGGGATATATGTTTCAGGAGTACTTTATATACTCCAATTAAGAGAATTATCCCTTATACTAATACTGTATACTAAACATATATGCATCATTACTGTCTAGCCACTTAAAAACCTAGTTTAATTTCATCTCTTCTAAGGGACCATGCCCAACAACACACCCAAAATTGATGCCTTCCCTGTACTTCTGAAGACTTTCACCGTTTTCCAAAACCTTGTTTGAGTCATCTTGGTATGCCACAGAGAATTTAGGAGAGTCCACTGGATGTGTGTTTGTTAATTAGATTAGATCTTTTTGGCTCAGAGCTTTCACCAAGTTCTCTTAACCAACTCAAGAGGTACACTCTCTCTGACAAGAACTTACATGGGTAGCATAGGCCTCCTGAGACTCTTAAGCTTAAAGCAGTAATCACCAAAGCTCAAAAAATCAGGTAATCACCACAAAACAGCATGCCCAAAACTAAAGCTTCAAGGGGTAGGCGAAAAAAGCAGAGATGAGAGAGGTGATAAGTATGGATGATAAGGAGATTTTATATTTAAATTGCAGTAAAATTAAATGCTTTAGTCGGATTTTAAGACAAGCTGCAGATTTTCTCTGTTCAGTGGATTGTTTCTAGGAGTTAGCTTTACAACCTTGGAAGTCTTGTTCACTTTGTCCTGCAGCAATTTTTCAGTTGATGCCAATGCTTCCATTGCTTCCCAGTTTTTCTCCCGAAGGTCCTAATCATTTTTAGAAAGAATGATTTCAGTTTATCCATTATTGAAATATTTTTGCTTTTTGCTTCATCAGTATTTTGCACTGCATTTAAATGCTGGTTATTGCAAAATTATTTCAATGGGAAAATATGTATATTAGCAAAAAAATAAAAAGCAATGTTTAGAAGTTTGAATGAGAAAATAAAGATGCCCACTTCCCATGTTTTAGTATACACACCAAATATGCCAGCTTTAAAGTAATTACTATGCACACAAGACAAAGAAGAAAGCATTCAAAAGTAAGCACAGAAACCAAGATTACAAATATAATTTCAGGTACATCGAATACCAAAGGATTAAGGACAGAACAAATACACAAGTATTACAAAAGGCTTTAAATATGATTTTTAAACAGGACCCAATATCATTAATGGGACTTTCCACTGCAGCATAACAAATTTTCCTCTAAATATGTTTTATTGATTTAACACATTTCAAGTCTACCTAGGAATGACAGAGGAATTCACTGTATTTCTCTATCTTTCTTGGCATGGTCAAATGTGCATACCAAAAAACAACCTGACAGGAATTGCACAAGCTACTTGATCAAGGCAAACAGGAAGGCTAGAAAGCTATAAAACCCATTCTTTTGTAAGAGAAAGAAGCTGAGCTCTGAAAGATGTTTTAACAGCATTTCATTAGCAAATATTATTAATAAGGACAATCTGCTATATTTCCGTCTATCTTCAGATTTAGAAATCTAAAAATATTAAAAACTAAAACTAAAAAGCCAATAACCACTATGTACTGAATGCTTTCTTGTGTGTCCAACACTGTAGCTGGCACTTCACATAAGTTTTCATTAATCCTCATAACAACCCAAAGAGGTACGTATTCCCATTTTATAGATGGCAAAACCACAGCTCAGGTAAGTTAATAAACACGACCACGTGTACAAAGCAAATGAGGAGGCAGAAACAGAAAGGAATGATGTCAAAATCTGCTGGCCTCCAGTGTCCTGGCTCTTTTCACACACTGCAATGCCTCCAACACTGCTGCTGCTGCTACATTAAACTGGCATTATTATGCCTTCCTTATTTTACAATTCCAATCATAAAACACAGCTAAGATGTCAACAGTAATACTGGCAAATTCATCTCAGGTTTTTTGGCCAAGCAATGCTATTAGTAACGTTACAAACACACAAAGGGCAATTCACGTACCTAATTTTGACAAACTCAGGGGAGCAGAAACATGTCAACTTGTTAAGTTAACAAATTAATGCAAACTTTGAAAAATCAAATTTCATTAGAAAATACTGGCTTAGATGTCAATAACATTTCTAACTTTGCTTAAGTCTTAACAATGAAACTTGTGTGTGCAAAAATTCTTCATCTAGCAAAAATGCTTGTATTCTACTTAAAGGTGTCATCTTCTGATCAGAGACTAAAAGAAACTTATCTAAATTTACTATTTGTCAATATTTTTCTCAGGGCACTATCCCATCCATCCTAACCTAAATGTATTCAGGTTGTGAGGCCTCTAACATGCTTAAATCACCAAAATTTGAAAACACCTCTCGGTTTAAAAAGGAAAGTGCCAGAGACTTCAAAGACACATAATTATTCAAAATACTAAGTTTGAATTCTGACATTACTTTTATAGTTTACAAAAAGGCTAGCCCAGTCAAAAAAAGAAAAGCCTTTAAGATAATGAGCTAAAAGAATAATTTTCCAGTAAAAGTTCAACAGAAAGTAAACTATAGGTTTTTTTTTTAAGCTGAAGCTATAATAATTCTAACTTGAATATTTAAATATTCAGATGTGTACAAAATAGACTTTTCACTTATTCATTAAAAAAATATATACTCTCTAATAAAGTGATTTTCCCAATAATGTTCTCAAAAAACCTACACACAAAGCAATATTTTCCTACAAAGATTAAGAAATTTAAAGTAAAAGTAGATTAAGAGAATTCTAATCCATGGATTTCAGTGAAATAATAAGCTTTATTCTGATAAAGACTTGCTTACATTATTTTTCTTCCTCTGGTGTTCAACAGCATCCTTCAAAGAATCTAACTCATTCTCGAGATCAGTTATTTCCTTCTCTTTTTCTGAAATTCTAAACCAGAAAATGGATTTATATAACAGTATTTTAGGTAAACAGTGAACATAGTATTAGTTACTACAAAATAAAAACAGCAAGTAGGTGATGCTTTGAAAAATGCAATAACCTAGGCAAACTCTTTAAGCTTAACTACAGTTACCACAGCAAATCCATTTTCAGAATGAATTCTTATTTGCAGGAATAAATAAAACTTTACAGTATGATATGTTGACATTTATGCTAAAAAGAAATCATCCCCTAAGAAACAGTTCATGAATAGATGAAGTGCTATAGTTGTAGTTACTTCTGTTTTTAACTAGAGCAGTGAAGTAGCTGTTTGCACAAGAGTAAAAAGTGATGTCGGTGCACTCCCTTAAATTTTTTTTTTCAGAAGGTAATGAAATCAATTATGACTTTCAGTGGCTAACCCACAATAAAAGTATGACATTAACGTAAGGTAGGTGTTCTCTTTTCACTTTCATAACAGTCTTAAGATTCATGTTATTTTGGTTCTGTCAAATGACTTAGTTACTTCCCAGAAACGCAGAAAGAAATGGCAAAGATTTACGCTTTGATTCTGTTATAGCTGAGAAGTAGCTAGGGTAGAAAATTAAATTACAAATACCTCTTCCCTAAGAATAAGGCTCTATACAAGGGGTTTGCAAACTAGAGTTCTGGGCAAGACCCACAGTCTAGTTTTGTATGGACCTCAAGCCAAGACCTGATTTTATGTTTTTAAAGAATTGTGGGGAATAAAGGAAAAAAAAGAGTATGAAACTATGTGACCCACAAAGCCTAAAATATTCACTATCAGGCCGTTTATTAAAAAGAAGTTTGCTTGCGGACCCTCGCTCTCCATAGCAAACTCAAGACCCAATTTAACAGTAAAGAATTCTAAACTAGTAACTTTGTATACCACCAACTTTGTAAACAAGTCAAGATGGAAGAAGGTGTAGATATATCACTGAATATACTTAATGTGGCTGACATTTAACATGTTGAAGCATACCAACTTATCTGAAATGACCTTAAACGCAGTCTTTTAGAGGAAAAATACAGACCCACAATAAAAATGTTTCAGCTTAAAAAACAAAAAACAAAAAAAATCCTTAAATGAGAGCAACCATAAAGATTACAAGATTTATTTTTTAATGCAGAAGCTAAACCAAAATTTGCATGGTTACCATGCAAATGGTACCAGTAAAAAAAAAGTGAGATAATTTAAGGCAAATTAGCAAAGGCTTCAAAGTATAGCTATATGTGATTAGATATTTCCTGAATGCCTGAAAAACCAGTATCACGCTCAACAAAATGTTCAAAGAAATCCAAATATTTAATACCATAAAAGGTACATTAGCTCAGCCAAAGGCATTGCTAAGGTCTTTGATCTAATATCCAAGAAATCCAAATAGAACTGTAGGGGAGTATTTGCAATTACATTAAATTGCTTATCTGAGAACTATGTAGTAACAAAAATTTACCACTTTTCAAATTGTGAATAAAAATTGTTACTTACACTTTTAATAGTTCTTCATGAGGGGGAAAAGAAGATGCCTGTTAAAAAGAGTTCAATGTTACTTTAAAACAAAGCTTTCCAGAAGACTGCAAATAATTAAAACTCTTCTCAGATATAAATTAAGACAACACCAAAGGTAAAACTATAGAATAATTGATATGCCAACAAAAAATAATTTTAATAAAAACATGTACACACTTATAAAACATCCTGAGTGTTAAATCTTCATTGTCACTATATTCTTAAAACTTTTCACTTAAATATGTATCAGTTTCCTATCAGGTGCAAAGCACTAGTTAATACCTTAAATTTTCCTAATGCACAATTCATATTTGACTATGTTAAGTTTCCAAAAGTAAAAAAAATAAAACCATTAATGAAGGAAAGTTAGGTAACTTGCAAGTAAAAAATTTTACATAATACTTACATATTATGTATATAGTCCTTCATATACAGTATTTATTCTTGATGACAATCTCTCAAACTAAACTACTATAAACTTCTGGTTGACAAGGATGCTAATTCTTTTGTCCTTCAAAATAGTTTCCAGTTTATCCATATACATACATAAGATAAATTAATTTAAAGACTATTTTGGTAACATTAATTAAGAAAAATACACATCATATTTTTACCAAGCAGAATTATACTTTGAAAAACTATTTTGAATAGTGGTAAATTATTACTTATAATATTAAACATTTCTTAGTTTCTCTCCCATTGTAGACGCTCTAAGAAAAGGGGAAGAAGTAAGGCATACACAGTTTTAAACTGACCTCTAAAGGATTTTATCTGACTTGCTAAAGAAAGCATTCTAAAGGATCTGAAAACATAGACACACAGATACAAAATAGAGCTGGTATATATACATATATATTGTGGATACTTTATAAATTATAGATACTATATCTTGGCTATGACATAGCAAACTGCTTTATATTTTAGGAAATTTGATAAAGAGTTATAAATAAATAAAACAATGGCAAAAATCATGAGTCATAAAATTTTTACCACATAAATAAAAGGCAAAGCATCTAACAGAACCTACCTGTTGGTAGTTTTGTTGCTTAAGCTCCTCAATTTGGGACTTAAACAATTTGTTTTCATCTTGTACTTCCTATTTAAACAAAAATTAAACATGAATACAGAAATTTTTATTTTCAATATAAACTTCAAAACCTATCACACAAGCCAGGGAAATTCTAAAATAATAAAGATTTTCAAACAGTATAATAAGCCCTTTATTAAAACACTTTATAAAATTAGAATAGGGCTTCCCAGGTGGCAAGAGTGGTAAAGAACCTGCTGTCCATGCAGGAGAGAGAGGAGAAGCAGGCTTGAGCCCTGGGTGGGGAAGATCCCTTGGAGGCCCAAGGACACGGCAAGCCACTCCAGAATTCTTGCCTGGAGAATCCCATGGACAGAGGGGCCTGGCAGGCTACAGTCCATAAGGTCAAAAGTCAGATGCTACTGAGGCAGCTTAGCACACACACATGCACAAAACTGGAATAATTAAATTATTCTGTACTATCTGGGGAGTGAGTATGCTCAATGGAAGAAATCCAGAAACAAACCCAAACACCTGTAGGAATTTACTACAGGGTGATACCTCAAATCAGTAGGGCAAATTCTACTGAAATTTTGTACTGGATATGTCTTTGTGTAGGGGATCTCCATTCTGAAGGAGATCAGCCCTGGAATTTCTTTGGAAAGAATGATGCTGAAGCTGAAACTCCAGTACTTTGGCCACCTCATGCAAAGAGTTGACTCATTGGAAAAGACTCTGATGCTAGGAGGGATTGAGGGCAGGAAGAGAAGGGGACAACAGAGGATGAGATGGCTGGATGGCATCACTGACTCAATGGACGTGAGTCTGAGTGAACTCCGGGAGTTGGTGATGGACAAGGAGGCCTGGCGTGCTGCGATTCATGGGGTCGCAAAGAGTCGGAACTGAACTGAACTGTCCTACANCAATGCAGTAAAGCAATAACAGATTACTTAAAAATGTAGCTTGTCTTTTGTTTTTTAAGGCTGAAATGTAATCTCATAACTTAAATTACATGTGAATAAAACATCTAAGCAAAAATAAATAAATTATAAACAGTATTAGAAGAAAACATGTGAAAACATTCCTATGATCACAGAAGGAGAGATAAATTCAAGACTTCAAACTCAGAAAATTACTTATATCTGAGTACATAAAAGTTTTAAACTTCTAAGGTGGGGGGAGGGGACAAAGGAAGTCAAAAGAAAAACTTAAATTGCCCCACATATGACAGAAGGCTAATTTCTCTTATTATGCAAAAAGGATCTTACTAAATTCGTTTTTTAAAAAGTCAACCAAGAGGAGGAAATTAGGAAACTCATTTACAAATACTCATATACAAATGGAGAGTGCTTAACTTCTCTCACTCTTGTTTAGTAACTAAGTCACTGGTAGTGTGCATGTCCAACTCTTTTGCAACCCTATGTATATAAATAATAACACAATCATACAAAAAATATAACATCATTAAACATTAAGATAAAAATGTGCCTATGGGGGAATATCTCAGAAAGATTATTTAGTGAGCAGAGGAGCAAAACACAGAAGTGTGTATGATTAAAAATACAATGTATTTAAACACACACACATTTTATGCATAGGCGCTTACTCAAAAGATATATAAACAAGTGACAGTAGTTATCTGAGGAATGAGACCCAGGATCTGGGTCAGAAGGAATGTCATTTTGTATTCTATCTTCTTCTTTAGTAGTTAAAATTGTTTTCAAACATGCAAAGACAGTAATTCACATGATAATACTAAGTAAATACATGTACCTGTAACAGCTTTGTTTTGCTAGAAAGATCACTCTCCCTCTCTTTTAGCATAGTTTCTAATCTCTTCATTTCATTTTCCTTTTCTTTCAACCTAGAATTTTTACAAAGATGTTTTATTTAGTTAGGTGAATTGGAGGAGCATAGAAGAATTTTAGGACAATAAACTTTTCCTTTATGATTCTATAATGATAGACACATCATACATTAGTCAAAAACCTACAGAATGTACCACACAAAGCTGAATGGATACTACGGACAGTTACTAACAATATACTGACTTCACTCATGAATTGTAACAAATTACCACACTAATATAAGATGTAAATAAGAAGAGAAATGAGAGCAGAGGGTATACAGAAATTCTCTGTATTGCTCTCGCAATATTCTCTTGAAACCTGAAAGTGCTCCCCCAAATATTGCATTAATTTTTTAATGTGAGGTAGAAATAAATCTAAAATCATACTTTAATGATCTATGTACCACTAAGAGGGCTTCCCTTGTAACTCAGTCGGTAAAGAATCTCCCTGCGATGTAGAAGATCTGGGTTCGATTCCTGGGTTGAGAAGATCCCCTGGAGAAGGAAATGGCAACCCACTCCAGTATTCTTGCCTGGAGAATCCCCGTGGACAGAGGAGCCTGGCAGGCTACAGTTCCTGGGGTCTCAAGAGTCGGACACGACTTAGCAACTACACCACCACCACCATATCACTAACAGGCCTCAAACATGTCTCTCAGCTTTCTATTTGCAAATGACACAAAAGCACCTTGACAGTTATACAAGCCCACAAGATAAACAGTTGTACAAATGAGCAATATTAGTGCCACAAAGAGACATCCCTTTTTTCTCTATGAAGATAATGACTTAATAAATTACCTTCAATATTTTACTTCTTTAAAGATAACAGTTTCAAAGAGCCACTTCTTAAACAACAATAAAGACTGAAAAGATCATATCTAAGCAAAAATCTCTTAAAAGTAATTAATAGAAGGCCAAAAAGATTAAGTCCAGATATACTTTTTACCACTTAGACCAATTTAAGAGAACAGACTTCATAGGATAAAAATTTTCTAGGATGAACAGATTAATACTTCCTTTGCTCACTGCATGTATGCTGGTGCTGCTAAGTCACTTCAGTCATGTCCGACTCTTTGCGCCTCTATGGACTGTAGCCTGCCAGGCTCCTCTGTCCATAGGATTCTCCAGGCAAGAATATTGGGGTGGGTTCCTGTTTCCTCCTCCAGGGGATCTCCCTGACCCAGAGATCGAACCCACATCTCTTCTTGTCTCCTGCCTTGGCAGGTGGGTTTCTTTACCACTGGAGCCACCTGGGAAGCCCATGCTTATTAGATTGAATATTTTTACTATTCAGCTCATTAAACTGAATATTTTTACTATTTGGCACAATATGACTGATGTGACAAAAGATACTACTTTCCCCAAAGTGCAAGTTACTTTTATAGAAAGATTCCATATTCATTATCAAAATTATGGCTAAGATTATCTTCTGGTTAATTCAGAGATGTTGATCTTTCAAGTAATAAAAATGATTTTAATTTGAAATAAATTTAACCTCTCTTTACAATAATTACATACAAAAAGAGGGAGAGACAGAGAACTTAAAACCAGTCTATATTTTAGAAAATGCATTTGAAGAGTTTGGAAAGGATAATCTCCAGGTATCTGAAAGCACTTGAAAGGTCTCTGTTTTATTACACCAAATAGAGATTTATTTACCCTTGGATTATAATCCCTACTTAACTCAATATAATATTCAATGACATTCAAGAAAATATTGAAAATTTCCTCTTTAAAATGCTAGCTAAAAGTATACTTACACAGTCTGAAGTTCTTCAAATTGTGATGCAGAACACGCCTAAGAAACAGATTTCACATTTTTAATTCTAACGTCAAAAAGATCAGGTTCTACAACATATTATAGAATCAGTCACCAATAAAATAAAAACACAACCATCTATGGTAGATTTAAGATTGAGCCATTCATAAAACAAAGAATGAATTTTCTTTAATTTTTAATATCCATTTGTTAAAGGATTACAGACTAATACACCACTTAAACAACAAACACTTAAAAAGGAGAATGAGAGTTCATCTGAAAAAGTAAGGAGAGGAAATGCCTTTAGACTCAGGTTCACAAATGAGGCAGTGATAGATTTGACAGAAATAAAAGTTAACTTTATTTTATCAACAACAATAAAACTACAATACCACAGTAATTNCAGGCTACAGTTCCTGGGGTCTCAAGAGTCGGACACGACTTAGCAACTACACCACCACCACCATATCACTAACAGGCCTCAAACATGTCTCTCAGCTTTCTATTTGCAAATGACACAAAAGCACCTTGACAGTTATACAAGCCCACAAGATAAACAGTTGTACAAATGAGCAATATTAGTGCCACAAAGAGACATCCCTTTTTTCTCTATGAAGATAATGACTTAATAAATTACCTTCAATATTTTACTTCTTTAAAGATAACAGTTTCAAAGAGCCACTTCTTAAACAACAATAAAGACTGAAAAGATCATATCTAAGCAAAAATCTCTTAAAAGTAATTAATAGAAGGCCAAAAAGATTAAGTCCAGATATACTTTTTACCACTTAGACCAATTTAAGAGAACAGACTTCATAGGATAAAAATTTTCTAGGATGAACAGATTAATACTTCCTTTGCTCACTGCATGTATGCTGGTGCTGCTAAGTCACTTCAGTCATGTCCGACTCTTTGCGCCTCTATGGACTGTAGCCTGCCAGGCTCCTCTGTCCATAGGATTCTCCAGGCAAGAATATTGGGGTGGGTTCCTGTTTCCTCCTCCAGGGGATCTCCCTGACCCAGAGATCGAACCCACATCTCTTCTTGTCTCCTGCCTTGGCAGGTGGGTTTCTTTACCACTGGAGCCACCTGGGAAGCCCATGCTTATTAGATTGAATATTTTTACTATTCAGCTCATTAAACTGAATATTTTTACTATTTGGCACAATATGACTGATGTGACAAAAGATACTACTTTCCCCAAAGTGCAAGTTACTTTTATAGAAAGATTCCATATTCATTATCAAAATTATGGCTAAGATTATCTTCTGGTTAATTCAGAGATGTTGATCTTTCAAGTAATAAAAATGATTTTAATTTGAAATAAATTTAACCTCTCTTTACAATAATTACATACAAAAAGAGGGAGAGACAGAGAACTTAAAACCAGTCTATATTTTAGAAAATGCATTTGAAGAGTTTGGAAAGGATAATCTCCAGGTATCTGAAAGCACTTGAAAGGTCTCTGTTTTATTACACCAAATAGAGATTTATTTACCCTTGGATTATAATCCCTACTTAACTCAATATAATATTCAATGACATTCAAGAAAATATTGAAAATTTCCTCTTTAAAATGCTAGCTAAAAGTATACTTACACAGTCTGAAGTTCTTCAAATTGTGATGCAGAACACGCCTAAGAAACAGATTTCACATTTTTAATTCTAACGTCAAAAAGATCAGGTTCTACAACATATTATAGAATCAGTCACCAATAAAATAAAAACACAACCATCTATGGTAGATTTAAGATTGAGCCATTCATAAAACAAAGAATGAATTTTCTTTAATTTTTAATATCCATTTGTTAAAGGATTACAGACTAATACACCACTTAAACAACAAACACTTAAAAAGGAGAATGAGAGTTCATCTGAAAAAGTAAGGAGAGGAAATGCCTTTAGACTCAGGTTCACAAATGAGGCAGTGATAGATTTGACAGAAATAAAAGTTAACTTTATTTTATCAACAACAATAAAACTACAATACCACAGTAATTTTTATGGCAAAAAAAATCTCAGGAGAATATATTAACTTCTTTATTTTCTAGTACAGTAAAATAGAGATTCCTCATTTTTTATAAAATATGTTGGCAATCTGTTTATATTATACCTCTTGAAACTTATGCTGTGCAAATTCCTGAACATGAGTTTTTAAAGATTCGTTTTCTTCTTGAAGATCCTGAAAAAGAATAAGTCTGAATAAAATTGATACTGAAATATAAAAAAGGATGTTACCTTTTATTTTTGACTTCTCACCTGTAGCCGTCTCCCTCTATTGTGTAGGTCTTTCTCCTTCTCTTCTAAAACAGTCTTCATGTGACGCATCTGTTCCTCCTTTCCTTTTAATCTAACAGTAAGTTAATAAGAACTATCAATGAAAATGTTACATGACTAAAGACTCAACAAAGTAAAAGTATTGGAGACTGGAAAAGTATATTTCAGATTGTACTCATAACCCAAATTGATTAAATAAGCTAAAAAAGTAAATATCTTATGTATAAAGGCATATGAGATTTTGGAAACATCAAGCTGAGCAGCAGCCCTATTCCCACCCATTAACACACTGTTTAAGTCAATATCAACAAATTTAGCTTATTATAACTAGTCTGGGTATGAAATATATAACCAGTTTCACAGTGGGTATTAAATTCAGCAAAGAGCAACATATCAGTTTAAGGTCATATTTAGATTATAAACCAGAAAAATAAGACTTCCACTGTATCCCCAGTCCCATCAGTAAACCTGTAGGTTAAAGTCTAATGAAAAATTTAAGACCTTGAGGCCTTTAAGATATCATTTGATGTTCTTTAAAATATTACTTGAAATCAAATAAAAAGGAGTTAGGATTTTCATTATAATTTTATATTTAACTTGTGGGAAAGAAATATTAAAGGGAAGTGAGGAAGATGATACTTACAAGTTCTGAAGTTCCTGAACTTGAGAAGTGATAGATAACTGAAATGCAAAGCAACAGAAAAAAAGTAACTCATTTTCTTTCAGTTTACTTTACTACACTTATGATAAACCTTAAAATGTGTACATTTCAAATCACAAAGATCCTAGTTGAATTATTCATGTCAAAATGAGATGACTTGATTTCAACCTCTCCTGACTCCAATGACAGTAAGAAATTTTAAAAGAGGGTGTACGGGGAGAAGAGACAAGGAATACAGTTATGAATGATAAGTCTAAGGCAAGTGACACTTCTAAAACTGTGAAAATTAGAATATCCACTGTCCACATGCCTCCCACAATGTCAGGGCACTTTCCCCTCCCAGTCTTCAGGGCCACCTCCTCAACAGCACTGTATGTAAGTGTGCGCTTAGTCTCAGTCATGTCCAGCTCTTTGCAACCCCATGCACTGCAGCCCACCAGACCCCTGTCCATGGGGATTCTCCAGATAATAATCCTGGAGTATTCTTTATACTCTCCTTTAATCTCCTCTGCTTATCATACACAATACAATAGGATCTTTTATTCCCCACTGTCTTCTCACAGTCCCTTCAGATATTGGCTTAGGTATCAGCTCCTCAGGAGGGGACTTTCTGAATTCTCAGCTCCTCAGGAGGGGACTTTCTGAATTCTCAATCTCTGTTAGGAGTTTAATCATTTCCTCATACCTTATTTTATTCAATACATTATCTCCAACAAATAATACTTTGATAAGTAGGAGGAACTGAATAAACATTTCTAAATTAATCTGTTGGATAAATGTATGAATCATCTCTTCCATGCAATCTCAATATTTCTTTCGATGAAACCTTATCAGATTAAATTCACCAAAACCACACATTTATTTCCAGTAACCACATCTACCTCTGAAATACCTCCATGAAATCTGTACTTTATTCTATAGGCAAAGGTTGAGTAATACATTTAGTAAAAATATTTTGGAACATGCATTTAAAAAAAAAAGTTTACCAAAGTGTTTTGTTTTGTTAAGTTGGCAAACTAAAATAAACATTACTACAGAAAACTTCCCAGAAAAAGGACTTCAACAATTAAAAAGTATGTTGACTCAAATATTAAGAACATTTTCTCAAATCAGGCAAAAATAATAAGCACAAAACTCAACATACTTACAACACACTACTAAAAAGTTTTTTTCTGAGTAACAAGAAAAAAACCAAATAGTTCATAAATACATATACACTAACAAATCTGTCATGCTGTGGCTCTGGGATTTTTACCTGTTGAGCCTTTTCAAGCTGGATATTTCCTATTTCTTCTTTTAGAGCCTCTATTTCCTGTTTCAAATCCTTGACAATGACAAAACAGACAAGATTGGACAATGGAAACACAGAAATTGACATAAAATGCAATGTACAGACAAACACATGAAATTAAATGGTATTCACTAAAGTTGATAAACAAAAAAACAAAACAAGTTTTATCTCTCTCAATACCTGAATAGTTTTCTCCTTATTAGCAACTTTGAGCAGTTCAGCTTCCAAAAGCTCTTCCACAGACTTGATCTTGCCGTCTTTTTCATGGATCCTTAGATAAGGAAATGCAGTGTTAAACGTGGACAGAAATCAAGACCCACCACTAAGATATAAAAACAGCACCAAATCATGAACAAGTTCACCAAATCAATTCTCTTCATTTTAAGTAAAAGAACAACTTGCAGCCAGGAAAAAACACTTAAGAGTTCTTCCTAAACAAGAATTAAGCAGTAATGACTAGACGGTTGAAGCCTATACACACAAGGAGAAGCTGGTGACATGCTTCAAAAGAGCACAGGGAATCTAAGATTTGTATTCCAAAGAATACTGGGGAGAACTGAGTTCCTCTCAACAATATAGGCTTCTAGAGAGCTCTGAAAGCTATAGCAGGACTTATATACAATTATAGCATTAAACCTTACAGACACTTCAAGAAAACAATACAAATAAAGAACTGACCTCTACTCAATATAACCTGTCCGTTAATAGTTCTTAATTAACAATTCGATACTCTAAGTTAATAAATGGGAGTCCATCATGGAAACCGATTTTTAACTATCACAAATTGCACTGGGAAAGCACAGCTAAGTTACCTTATTCCAACAATGAAAAAATCCTAGCCACCTCAACTGCAAAATAAAGACTTACGACCACGAAGAAAATGGGGCAAAAGAAAAAGAGCAGCTTAATAATGTCATTACTTACACTTTCTTAAGTTCTTCAACTAGAGATGCAAAGGAAACCTAGAAATAGGAAGGTATCCTACTTAGTAATATGCTCAAAATATAAATGGGCCATAAATAGAAAATATGTTATTTTTTAAATTAAATTTTCTACTATACCAAAATCTGGGAAAAATAAACCTGGGAATTAATTCTTTCCAGATTTTTTTAAATGTCAGAATTATGAAAAGCACTTTGAAAGTAAGGCACTTTAAAGCTACTTATGGTAAGAGTAGGTCAAAAGAAAAATCAGTGTATAAATATTAAAATTATTAACTCAATCATCCTAACCATATAAGGAGAAGATAGGTAACCTCTTTTACTATTACTGAGAATTTTTACTTTACATATGTATATTCAAAACCATCTATCATTACAGTAACGAGCAAGGACATGCTATCTAGAGTACTCTATCCAGTGTTTGCCATAAAGTCAGTGTTTACTAAATTGCAGCTCCTAATACTCACAATCAAATCACCAATCAACCACAGATTAAAACTACAAATGGCAAATGCCATGTTGGGGAAGGGAGGAACAAACAAGACTTGCTACTGTATTTGATAACAGGCATGCCCACTGTTTAAAAGAGAACAGTTATAGGATCTATTTAACATATTACCTGGTCATTTTGCTTGGCCTTTAAATCTTGAACTTCTTTCGTCAAAGATGAATTTTCTGTTCTTATTGCCTTTTTCAAAGACACATAAGTACAACATACTTTAATTTTCTGAAAACAACTACCTTCAAAACATAGTAGCTTCTCATTTTTCTCTAGCTGCTGCTTTTCCTTTCTCAAGGCCCAGAAATCTCAGTTGGTCTACATGTCTACAATTCTATAACTTCCAAAATCAGCCAAATAGAGTTTTAATTTGATTATCCTCTCAAGTATTTCTACTTATGCTTCCACAACCTGAAAACCACAAAGTATACCACTTGTCAAGTCACTTCTCGCCTTAAAATCAAATACACTGTTTACCCTATTTCTTCCAGCAATCCTATTCAAATTAAGTTACTTAAGGCTAATGATGGGGCATCCCAAGTGGTGCTAGAGGTAAAGAACCCACCTGCCAATGCAGGAGACATAAGAGATGTGGGTTTGATCCCTGGGTCAGGAAGATCCCCTGGAGGAGGACATGGCAACCCACTCCAGTATTCTTGCCTGGAGAATCCCAAGGACAGAAAAGCCTGGTGGGCTACAGTCCATGGGGTTGCAAAGAGTCAGACATGACTGAAGCAACCTAGCACACACTCAGGCAAGGCTAATGATAACCATAAAATGGAACTTCATTCTCTCCTTTCTCTGGTCTCTAACACTATTTCATGAACTATCAACTCTACTGGTTACTATTATAACTAGTTACTGTTTGGTTATAATTCAGGCATGGGTGGAGGTGGGAAAGCACTAGAAACCATAATAACAGTATCTACTTCATTAAGGCAGTAAATGGTACAGTCAACCACACGTTTCTATTTATAATAAAATCTTAAATTTAATGAAAAAAGAACATCATATAAATTCATTAAATGTGGGTAACTAAAAGCTATGGGAAAAATATTACACATTACAGTGAAAACTCTTCACGTCACTGAATAATCACAGGTAAAACAAATATACAATATGCTTTACATTCAGCTCTTCCTCTTTCGTGGCCACCTGAATAAGTCCAGTTTCAAGTAATTCTTCTACAGTCTTCAACTTCTCATCTTTCTCCTGAATGCTGAAATAATAAATTTAAAACACATGTATGAACTATATTTCAAGGAAAATGACATGATTTCTAAATAAATATTTGACATGGATTAACTCTTATGCCCATCATTCTTTATAAACTTTCAATTCTAGAAAGGTTTCTGATGATCTTCAATCCTAGTCCAAGGGTTCTTCCTCTTTGCCAATAAATAAAATGTATTCAAGTAATGCATGCTTACATGCTAGCCTAAACAAGTAAATCATGGCCATACCTGACTCTCACAAACCTAATGTAATGACAAAGCAATCAACAGTACATCACTCTCTTCCCTTTATGAAGTACAAAGAAAATATTAAGAATTTACATTAATATAATCATTCTGTTATCTCAGACTTGGTAGAAATGAGTCATTAAAATATTAAAAATAATTTTAATCTCTTACCATCTTTCCATTTGTTCCAAAACATCTTTATTAGGCTAAAACAAAATCCAAAAAAAAAAAAAAAGATACTTTTACCAAGTTTTCATGAAATAAAACTCCTTTAGAAATAGAATTCTAGGAAAATTGTTTAGTACTAAGTAGATCCAAAATTTAGGAAGATGATCCATATTTAAAGACTGCTAATAGTTAAAGAATTTTTTCATTCAGAAAACACAAGAGACGAGGCTACACAAAAGACAAAGATGAAGTATAAAATGGGCTGGAAATGCCCAAACTTACCCTTGTGAGTAAGTTTTTATTTACCATAAAAGAAAATCTTAAGGATAAGAAGAAAATTTGCCTCTCCTTTACATTAATTCTTCAAATCTAAAATTCCAAGGCTCTAAGGCCCTGTAGTCCAAGAAAGAGGCTTTGCTCTTTTTCATTTTTGTTTTTCACCTAAGGTATAAGGCAAGTGTACAAAAGCTGTGTTCAATTCAATGAATTTTTAACATGTGGATTTCACATAACCACCACCTAAGTCAATATACAGAATGTTTTAAAATTGACTGTCAAGTAACACAAGCACATATTCTCCTTGTTACGTTAAAACATGACATGTGAGCTGGTCCCCATCTTTGACACATCTAGTATTCCCCCAATACACACAAATTCCTCAATGTTATAATTTACTATATGTCCAGAAGAGGGGCACCCCCTTGGAAGTCCTAGGCCTTCAGGCATCTAAGTAACCTGACAAAACAGGTTCAAGGTCTTTTTCCCTTCAACATTCTCTTCTACACATTCTGTTCCCTACCTGCTTTCTCCTAATTCTTCTAGTTTTGTAATTTTTTCCCATTTTACTAAAACCATTATTACAACCATTTTTCACAATTACTATTAATTTTTCCATTACCAAATCCTAGTCCTAAGATTCCATTTATTAAATATTTCTAAAAATTAACTACATTTTCTTCAATACCTTAGGTTAAGTTTCCAGCTTTACACATCTCAAATACCATAATACCCTGCCTCTACTTCACAAGCATTATATTGTGAGGGGTACAGGAGAACTTCTCAATGGGAAAAAAAAACTTTCCTACCACTAGAAAGGAAAGAGATGTCAAAAATATATTAAATCATGATTGTAAACTGAAAACTAAATCATGCAATAAGTTTATAAACCTTTCATCAAGATGACTTTTGTCCATCTTTATTTTTCATGAATCCCATCTCACATAAAAACAATATAAAATTTGCAACCATGCATGATGACAGATGTTAACTAGACTTATTGTGATCATTTAACAGTAACACAAATGTCAAATTGCTATGTTATACACCTAAAATTAATGTCAATTATAACTCAATTTTAAAAAGATACTATTAAGTCCTAGTTATAGGCAGCTTAATCAATTAGTTGTATTACACCTTTAGTACTGCATATTTCACTACCACATAAATTTAAACACCTCATGGATACCATTATGATTCATCTAACATACCAGACAAAATGCTTATTCATTCTTTCAACATCCTTCAGCAGCACAGCCACATAACAGATCAAGCTCATGGTCCTTACACAGCTTTCATGACTAGGCACTAGCAAGCTGATGTCTTTTCTTACACCTCCACAATATGCCCTGAATATGCCAATTTTCCACACACTGCCATGACTTTTAATACTGTATTCCCTTAGCCCTGATTTCCACTTAGCTGCTCAGCAAATTCTTGGCTTTTTTCAAAATCAGGTTTAATTGTCCCCTCTCTGTGGTGCCTCTTCATCCTTATTCTCCTTCAGATAGAATTCTCTCTTCATCTAAAACTATCCACATTTTAAGAATTTTTGGAAAAAAAAAGAATTTTATTCATCACAATTTCCTATGTATACATCTATCTCCACCCATATTCTCAAAAGCAGGAATCAAGTCTTACTCATCTCTATAGCCTTAGCATTGTAGCACAGTACCCAGCACACTCTCAGTAAAAATTTAGTGGACTGGATATACTTTAACAAGGTTACAGTTTAAGTACTCTTCATCAACTGCTCAATGAATATTCAATTGTATTAACCTGACCCAATTTAGTATCAATCCAGCATTTTAACTTTATATATTATTAACCTAATACAACCCAATCTTCTCCTCCCTGGATGATCTTCACAACTACATCTTATAGAGTAATGAAATTTTCTTCAATAAAATACAACAAGGCTACCGGGCAAAAGAGAAAAAGATATACTACTACCATCTTTACTTAATAATCTTGTTGTGTGTGTGTGTTAGTTGCTCATCCATGTCTGAGTCTCTGTGACACCAGGGACTGTAGCCCACCAAGCTCCACTGAATCTGACAAAAGTATGAGAATAAAAATAAAAAGTCGTGCTGTTCCTTTGTTCCAACCATCTCATCCTCTATTGTCCCATTCTCCATCTGCCTTCAATCTTTCCCAGCATCAGGGTCTTTTCCATGATGCTCAAAAAAAAAAAAAAACAGCTCAGGACATTTCCCCACGCAAAAAAAGTTTGTTTTACTCTGAATAAATGAGATCTTAGTGACTGATTTATTTGTGTGATCTATTCACAAGATTGGGGGACTTCCCTGGTGGCTCAGATGGTAAAGCGTCTGTCTACAATGAGGGAGACCCGGGTTCGATCCCTGGGTCCAGAAGATCCCTTGAAGGAAACAGCAATCCACTCCAGTACTATTGCCTGGAAAATCCCATGGACAGAGTAACCTGGTAGGCTACAGTCCATAAGTCTTTTCTTCTTTAGTATATAAGCAGGTTACCTTACCTGGTATTTGTTATCTTTCTGCTTCATACACCTAAAGAAACAACAACTTGGTACCATTGTTGGTTTCTGCTTCAATAAGTGCAACCTTTTCCTCCAAGATAAAAATCCATGGGGCAAAGGGACTGAAATTTTTTTCAGAACTAAACTGCTCATCTCTCAACTGTCACTAGGAATTCTAACTGCTGAGTAGGAAGGGGTTAAAGAAGGGTAGAAATGAAAGAAATTAAAATTACGCTAATCTTTTATCTCTTCTTTTATCTCTTTTATCTCTTCTTTCACTAGCACTGACAAACGACCAGAGAGAAAACCCATAGAGCTGGCTCTTTGGTCTGCCAAGATAAGACAGAAGTCATAACAACAACCAAAAATACAACATCACAGTCATACGCTTTTTTATTGTTCAGCCGCTCAGTCATGTCCAACTCTTGGCGACCCCATGGACTGCAGCACACTAGGCTTCCCTGTCCTTCACCATCTCCCAGAGCTTGTTCAAACTCATGTCCATCAAGCACTGTTGGCATCCAACCATCTCATCCTCTGCCATCCCACTCTCCTCCTGCCTTCAATCTTTCCCAGCACCAGGGTCTTTTCCAGTGAATCACTTCTTCTCATCAGGTGGACAAAATACTGGCGTCTCAGCTTCAGTATCAGTCCTTCCAATGAATCTTCAGGACTGATTTCCTTTAGGACTGACTGGTTGGATCTCCTTGCAGTCCAACGGACTCTCCACAGTCTTCTCCAACACCACAGTTCAAAAGCATCAATTCTTCAGCGCTCAGCTTTCTTTATGGGCCAATTCTCACATTCAAACATGACCACTGGAAAAACTGTAGCTTTGACTAGATGAACCTTTGTCAGAAAAGTAATGTCTCTGCTTTTTAATACTCTGTTTAGGTTTGTCATTGCTTTTCTTCCAAGGAGAAAGCATCTTTTAATTTCATGGCTGCAGTCACCATCTGCAGTGATTTTGGAGCCCAAGAAAATCAAATCTCTGTTTCCATTGTTTCCCCATCTATTTGCCATGAAATGATGGAACCAGATGCCATGATCTTACTCTTTTGAATGCTGAGTTTTAAGGCAGCTTTTTCAATCTTCCCTTTCGCCTTCATGAAGCAGCTCTTTAGTTCTTCACTTTCTGCCACAAGGGTGGTGTCATCTGCATATCTGAGGTTATTGGTATTTCTCTCAGTAATCCTGATTCCAGCTTGTGCTTCATCCAGCTCGGCATTTCGCATGGTTTACCCTCTGCAAATACGTTAAATAAGCAGGGTGACAATATACATCCTTGATGTACTCCTTTCCCAATTTTGAACCAGTCCGTTGTTCCGTATCTGGTTCTAACTGTTGCTCTTGACCTGAATACAGGTTTCACAGGAAGCAGCTAAGGTGGTCTGATATTCCTATCTCTTGAAGAATTTTCCACAGTTTGTTGTGATCCACACAGTCAAAGGCTTTGGCATAGTCAATGAAGCAAAATTAGATGTTCTTATGGAATTCTCTTGTTTTTTTCTATGATCCAACAGATCGCAGCAATTTGATTTCTGGTTCCTCTGCCTTTTCTAAATCCAGCTTGAACATCTGGAAGTTCTCGGTTCATGTACTGTTAAAGCCTAGCTTGGAGGATTTTGAGCATTACATATGCTTTCTAGACTGTTTTTTGTTTTTTTTTTAATTAAAGAGTTTTCAGAACAAGAGAAAAAATTCTAAAAATTAGTCAAAGAGCAAATCTTAAAAAATGAGTTTTCCCTCTTATCAAACAGTTCTTTTAGATAAATCTTAAAATGTGGCTATGGAATTCTCTTCTTTGGAATGTTCTTCATAAAATTTCATCTTCACTTAAAAAAAAAACAACAACCAATCTCATGCTCAGTGTTACGTTAACAGAATATCTAACAATACACAGAAGCTTTATAGAAGGAAGCCTGACCCAATAAGAACATTAGATAAACAAGATCTTACTGTACAGCACAGGGAACTATATTCAATATCGTGTAATAAACTACAATGAAAAAATGTAAAGAATATATATATGTATAACTGAATCACTTTTATTTACACCAGGAACTAAAACAAATGTAAATCAGCTATACTTCAATAAAAAGTATTTTAATAAAATACAATTCAAATCCGCCCAAAAAAGAAAGAAATTGGGATTTTAAAAAATATTAACTCCACACGTACGATAGGTAATTTTATGTAAGATGTTAAAATGGCAGTTCTTAGGGTATCATGTTATCTTAAGAGGAAAAAAAATTAAGACTAATGGTTTTACTCTTATCTACTGATGAAGAGTATCATTTTAAACACAGAATAAAACTGAAAAGAAAAGATCCAGGTACTCTGTTGAAACCTAAGTAAGAATCACCAGCACCTTTAATACTAGAATTCTAGGGCCGATTAAAGTGGAGAAGGCAATGGCACCCCATTCCAGTACTCTTGCCTGGAAAATCCGATGGTCAGAGGAGTCTGGCAGGCTGCAATCCATGGGGTCGCGAAGAGTAGGACACAACTGAGCGACTTCCCTTTCACTTTTCACTTTCATGCAGTGGAGAAGGAAATGGCAACCCACTCCAGTGTTCTTGCCTGGAGAATCCCAGGGACGGGGGAGGCTGGTGGGCTGCCGTCTATGGGGTCACACAGAGTCGGACATGACTGAAGCGACTTAGCAGCTGCAGCAGCAGGGCAGATTGAAGAGTTTCTAAGTATTTATTTTACCTCCCATGATATTAATTTTAGAAAGTTTAAAACTTTACATATTAAAATAGATGTTTCAGAATCTCAACAACTGAAAAAAAGAATTACATTCTGCTTTTCTGGAGAAGAATTAAGACAACCACAAGACTCGAAAAGGTCAGTTTTCACTCCAATTCCAAAAAAAGGCAATGCCAAAGAATGTTCAAACTACCGCACAATTGCACTCATCTCACATGCTATCAAAGTAATGCTCAAAATTCTCCAAGCCAGGCTTCAGCAACACGTGAACCGTGAACTCCCTGATGTTCAAGCTGGTTTTAGAAAAGGCAGAGGAACCAGAGATCAAATTGCCAACATCCACTGGATCATGGAAAAAGCAAGAGAGTTCCAGAAAAACATCTATTTCTGCTTTATTGACTATGCCAAAGCCTTTGACTGTGTGGATCAAAACTGAAAAATTTTGAAAGAGATGGGAATACCAGACCACCTCACCTGCCTCTTGAGAAACCTGTATGCAGGTCAGGAAGCAACAATTAGAAGTGGACATGGAACAACAGACTGGTTCCAAATAGGAAAAGGAGTACGTCAAGGCTGTATATTGTCACCCTGCTTATTTAACTTATNAGGGTAGAGCCACATCTGTCGGTTCAGTCGCTCAGTCATGTCGGACTCTGCAGCCCCATGGACTGCAGCACCCCAGGCTTGCCTGTCCATCACCAACCATCACCACTGTCTAGTCCTATTGGTTCTAATTCTCAGGAAAGTGCCCGACATGTGATGGACTTATATAGTACAGTTGTTTATGTAGTTTTATAAACTAAAGTTGTCACTTGTACTGAAATAAAAAAAAACACGGCAACATTCTATTCTCTCGTCATCATCTGATATCACCTGGTATTATATAAATATGAATACTCTATAAAGGATTGGCTGACAATTGATGCAATCCAAAAACCAGGGAGATGGACAAAAAAATTATATGGATTTGAACACTAAGCTAATCCTACCCTACCAGAACATATTTTCTAAATGTTAAGAATCAGTCAATTCAAAAACTGGGTAAT
Source organism: Neotragus pygmaeus (assembly GCA_006410875.1). Classification (NCBI taxonomy): domain Eukaryota; kingdom Metazoa; phylum Chordata; class Mammalia; order Artiodactyla; family Bovidae; genus Neotragus; species Neotragus pygmaeus. The sequence goes on from SJYV01043780.1 coordinate 72,004, forward strand.
AGTCTTCAGGAATACTGAGGATAATGCTTGGTCACAAAACAATTTTATATGGACACATAAACATTTTATGCTTTTCATTTCTAACTTTCATGTAAATATTTAAAAGAAATGGAGCCAACCTAAAATCTTTATGCTTACAATCAGAATAATTGTTTTACAACTTTCTGATCGTTATAATATTTAACAGGAAGAGTACACTTCTCAGAGGACCCTTTGGTCTTAGGAAGTGGATTGTTTACTTTGTTTCCATAATAATTAGAATGTCCTGTGATTGAATCCCAAAGATTGAGGATTACCTTCTTATGCAACTTTTTGTTCACATAAAGAATAAAAATGTTGGAGAGTCTAGATATTTTCTTTTCAACGAACACTTTAAATTTATGAAAATGTTTTTAAAAAGTTGCTAGGTGGCTTTTGTTTCTCTTAGAAAATTCAGAGAAGCAAATAATGAAGTGTGAATTCATTGATATTCAAATGGACATTCAATAATTGAATTTAGATTATTAATATATTTAGGTATTCTTATAAGTTCCATCTGTGAGTGTGCTTATCTTTGTATTGTATTAAATCACTTCAGTCGTGTTCAACTCTTTGTGACCCTGGCAGGCTCCTGTGTCCATGGAATTCTCCAGGCAAGAATACTGGAGTGGGTTGCCATGCCCTCCTCCAGGGGATCTTCCCAACCCAGGGATCAAACCTGCAGTCTCATGTCTCCTGCAGTGGCAGGCGGGTTCTTTACCACTAGCACCACCTGGGAAACCCCTACAATTCCTTGGTGTTTAGTAAAATTGGGGGGCAGAGAATTGGTTGGACTTTATACCAAACCTTGCTAGAAGTAAAAAAATTGACATTGTAAAGCAGTACTTCATATGTTTGTTGGAAATATAAAATTAGAATACTTTTTTCAGGTGATTCATTGAAAATTAACAATGATTATGAAAGAGTCTAATTGTGTGAATAAGACCTTATAATTATCGTTAGGTGTCATTCAGCTGGACTTCTCAGGTGGGGCCGGTGGTAAGAACCCTCATGCCAATGCAGGAGACATGTGTTTGATCCCTGGGTAGGGAAGATTCCCCTGGAGGCAGCCTTGCCAACTCACTCCAGTATTCTTGCCTGGAGAGTCTCACAGACAGGAGGTTAACGGGCTACAGTCCATGGGATTGCAGAGGCTGACATGACTGAAGTGACTTAGCATGCATGGATGCACTATTCAGACAACTTGTCTTTCCTTTGGCATTTTACTATACCTATATCAGAGGCGATAACAAACTTTGTCCTAATATCAACTTGAAATCAAAAGTCTCCAAACATTTTGTAAAAAAATTATTAGTAGTAAATAACACAGCTATATTGTTTTATGATTGACATACAATTTGCATTAAAATTTGCTTTTAAATGAATGAAAACGTATCTAACCAAGTTTTCTAAAACCAGGTGCCTCATATTGCTCTCTGAAGCTCCGCATGCCACAAATGCTTCATCAGAAGAAAGAATTCAGTTTTGTGCTCATGATAGAAATTGCTGGCAAGCCAGATGTTTTCTCTTTGTAATTAGAAGTATGGTAATTTATGAATTCTGTAAAACAGGAAATTATCCTGTTCTATTTTGTCTAACCTCCAGTAAATATTTGAAATGCCCCTGAAACTGACTTGAGAAATGCCAGATATTTGAGTACGTACATCTTTTCAGTTCCCAGGTGTTCCTGAAAGAGATTTCCCCTGATGATACCTGGTAACTTAAGTAGTTATTACTTGGCAGCGGACAGTGCATTAGGAACAATGATTGGAATTCTCTAACCCTGGCAAAAATACCCTGAGAGCAGTGGCTGCAGTGAAATTGAGCCTGAGGTTAAATCTTGAATTGTTACTCAAAAAACTATAAGCCAACTTAGAGCCCAGTACATAAGATGCTTTATTATGCACTGTATCAATTCGTGAAACATGTACAGATGAAAATCTTAAGGATTCTTTTTTAAGTATTTAAAAGTTTGTAGCTGGTTAACAGTTTTATTTATATGGCCTTTTTATTAGCTAGACTGTATAACTTAGAAAGTTTTGATGTTATTTGTCTGGTATATATTTGGGTAGATCTGATAACAGCTCTAAGTAATTCACAAAACTATGGCTCTCTTCTTTTGATTTTATTTCTAAAAATGGAAGAAAGTTGAAGTAGTAGTATGAGTTTACCTCTTCCAGGTAAATGTGAATGCCAGTCCTTGGTAAAAAATCTCTTATAACATATTGGCTTTCTTAAACAAGGCAACATGCCATCTGCATTGTGTACAAGTGACCGGAAAACATTCAGCATACTTCTGTGTAATAATTTTCTTTAGTGTATACTTGCTTAGGAGTTTTAAAAGATATCCATTTGGCCAAACATGCATAACACATACAACATTGATTTCTTTATATTTCTCTCTCTTTTTTTTTTAATGGATTGTGATTCAATTATTGTGGAGACTATTGCAAGACTACAGTACTTCTAGAGAAAGTTTACATATCTGTTGATTGTAATTTGAAGTAATTACGAATGCAAGTGGTCACCCAACAGCAAAGTATGTAATAATTACTTGTGTGAATGAAATAGAGTCTTAGGGAGATGTTTAGCATTGGCAGTGATCAGTAAACTATTTCAAGAACAAAAATGAGTGATGGGTATTAAATATGCTGACTGACAACGCAAATTACTCTGAATCTTTATATCTGCAGGCTAGAATGCCCTCTGTTTTTATAAGTAAAGTGACTTAAGATACCTATAAAAAATTCTCATGGAGTGTACACTCAGTGAGATCAGGGACCTCTCCTATCTTGTTTCTTTCTAGATAAAATTGAGTAGGCGCTCAATAAAACTTGTTGATTGAATAAATGAATTCATATACTCTCCAAATACAGCTGGTCCTCATAAAGCATTTGCATCAGAGTCATACATTTGTGGTGAACAGATCATGGGTAGTCAAAGAATGAATCCATAAATTCATGGCTGAGAAATCGATGCTGTAAGAGACTTTTACTGTACTCCTGGTAAAAAACAAACCAAGGCACAGGGTGATTCATTCTTCACTAGGGATGCTCTCACTTCCGCTCATGATCCTTGAATGTAGCCATGTATGTATGTGAGTTAGGTTTGGCAGGTGACAGTAGCTGGCTACTCTAGACCCCATTGCTGAATGTAGCACATTTCCTCCTTCTGTGGAGACAAGAGGGAAATACAGTTGGAGAACTGTTTGTTTTCTCACATGAAAGGAGGATTTATGCTCTTTCTATAAGACAACTACAGTTCTGAGACAACGGGAAAATGCTAGAAATAGGCAGAAAATAATCTTAATTGAGAACTCCAGTTCTTTAGTCACCTAGAGTTTAGGTCTTATCTCGGATTTGCCATCACTGGTTGTGTGCATCTTTTTTTTTTAGTCTTTATTGAATTTGTTACAATATTGCTTCTGTTTCATGTTTTGGTTTTTTGGCCTTAAGGCATGTAAGGATCTTCTCTCCTGAGTAGGGATGGAACCCAAACCCTCTGCATTGGAAGGCAAGTCTTAATTACTGGACTGCCTGGGCAGTCCCTATTTTATCTTTTATTGTTGTATTACAACAACAACAGTAACAAGAGCAAGCAAAGGCAATTTTTTTTTTAAACAGAAAACAGAAAAGCTCTGTAAAGCAGTTATCCTGCAAAGGCAAAATGTTAAGTTTGACAATTGAAGAGGTTGCTCTTTAAGTAGAGGAAATACACAATTATGATTAATAATACACTAAAGTCATTACGGGGCCTCGGAATGTGACTGTGCAAATGAGGAAGCCCTTATGCCTCAACTTCATTAGATTCAGAGTAAATCCATTTATAACACATCTTAAAACACTTACTATGTGCACTAAGTAATTTACACAATACTTAAAATTGCCCTGTGAAGAAGATACGACTTTTCCCCCTGTTTCGTACATTAGTTGAGACCCAGAGTAGTGCAACAGGTAATAAGTGGCAGAGATAGAATTTGAATCCATCTTGTTAACCATTATTTTGCATGGTTTATTTAGTATTTAGTTTTCTCATCTCTAAAACAGAGTTAATCCTAAACCATCAAGAATTTGGATTAAATCTGAATATAAATAAAAATTTAGCACAGTACTAGGACAGTAAAAATTCAGTAAATATTCACTCCTTGTTCAAGTCTCTTGGATTAAATATGTTATGAAGTATATCTTAAGTTTTTAATACCTAAACATGATATTTGGGGCTTCAAAATTTCAACCTTGACTCACTAGAACTCTGGTCTCTTTTCCTGATCACCACTGATCTCTTTTCTTCCCTAGATACAAAGAGGTAACATCAAAAATTACCAAATGTAATTAAAAATAAGTATATAAATGTTGCACAGTACTAACTTTGGATCTTGATGAAATATTTCAATTCTGACAGTTTTACCTTTAGTTGTCACACCTCATCTTAGCAAAATTATGAGACGATTAATGATTTTGCAGTGTGTAGCATAGGGCTTCCCAGGTGGCGCTAGTGGTAAAGGACCTCCTGCCAATGCAAGGGACAGAAGAGACATGAGTTCCATCCCTGGGTGGGGAAGATCCCCTGGAGGAAGGCATGACAACTCACTCCAGTATTCTTGCCTAGAGAATCCCATGGACGGGGGAGCCTAGTGGGCTACAGTTCATAGGGTTGCAGTCAGACAGGAGTGAAGTGACTTAGCATGTAGCGATGCTCAGCATAGTTTAAGAGACAGTTCTTTATGTGCCTCTGTGAACTTTAACTAAAACGAAATGATACATAATTTCAATATTTTAGTATTATCTTTGTTTAATAATATGAGAGACTGAATTAGATACTTAAGGTGTCTTTCATGTTTCAAGCTTCTGTGATTTTAAAATTCCCTCTGCAGAATATAATTCAATTCTCTTGTTCTGCTTTTTATGCCTTTTCAAGAAAACTTTTAAAAATGGAATTGAAAGAAAGATTTTTTCCCTGCAATTTTATTTTACTTAAACATCTCATGCATTGCCATATAACCTCCACCATGAAAGGTAACATTATGGTAAAAGTCAAATGGTTTAATTTCGATTATAAAGAGATATGATTAGTTTATAAATTATAATATCTAAGAATTATTGAGTATTTGCTAAGCACAATTTTAAGTTTAGTAGCACAAATGTAAAAATGTTAAGAATACCTATCATTTGATTTTATTTCTTCAGGCCTGGTAAACTCTGTATTTTGTGTTGTACCAAACATGCAAAGACACAACCTCATTCCTAAGAGATTAAACTCCTAATTGAGAAAACAGCACTATAGTAGCTCATGCATGAAACTGTTTTCTAAAAATCACTCTTCCATGAGAAACTATCATTGACAGGGTAAATAAAGTCATAATCTTTATACTGCAATTTTAAAAAAATGAAAGTATAATCTTTTAGAGTTGAGGAAGGCTATTCTTCTGTAGAGTAGCTGCTCACTAAATGTTTTTGATTGACTCTAAATAGAAATACATAATAGAGAAGTAAATGGAGAAAAATCAAAATAAAAGGAGCATCATCATAATTAGATAGTGTTTATTAAACTCCCACAGTCAGGTGACAGGCTTGGACAAGAGAAGGGAACACAACAAGGAATATAAAGAGAGGTAGGAGGGGACTGAATCATACAAAGCTAGGGATGACTCAGGATGATCAAAAGAGAATTCAGGAAGCAGGCAGAAAAAGGGTCAGCTTGGCAAGAATCCAAAATCTTGCTTGGGTTGGTGAAAACAATATTTTACAATTGAGTAGAATGCTAAGGATGTGTTTATATAACAGTAATAGACTTACAGTCAACTTTAATTGACTGACGTTTGTTCTAATCATCATGTTAAACTGGTCAGTCTATCAGTTTATAGAATTGAGTTGTTCTACTATTTGTGGATCTTTTTACATTTTAGCTCTACTAATGCAGATAGTGGTACAAGTTCAACAAATTTTCATGCTCACTAATTATGATTATAATTGGTAGAAACTTTGTATCTGGGTTTTACTGATGTACTACACAGTATATACTTGGTCTCAACCAATGACTGAGATATTTTATAGCCACCTAAGATGTCTTTGGTTACTCTTACGCTCCTCATTTACTCTGATTTTTTTTTTCCAGTCCTTCTAGAATTCCCTGCAGTTATGGTTAACTGGAGGTTCGTAAGAACTCTTAGCAGTGAATCAGCGTGGGGGAGACCACAGACCTATTGGGCTTCCCAGCTGGCGCTATTGCTAAAGGACCCATCTGCCAACACAGGCAACAACAGAGACCTGGGTTTGATCCCTGGGAAGATCCCCTGGAGGAGGGCATGGCAGCCCACTCCAGTATTCTTGCCTGGAAAATCCCATGGACAGGCGAGCCTGGTGGGCTACAGTCTGTAGGGTAGCGAAGAGTCAGACATGACTGAAGTGACTTAGCATGCACACCCCCACAGACCTTGAGAGTAGAACTTGTAGATGTGTATTTTTAGCTCTGCGCATAATTACCTTTGGAAGCTATGAGAGATGCTATTGAAAAATCATGGATGTCTCCATGGAGTAGACATATAATAACTACAATCTCATAAGAAGAAAAGAATTGTACACAATTAGCAAAAGCACTTATGAAACTATAGTGGANGTTATAATCAAGTCCTCCAATAACTCCCTGACAGCTCAGTGGGTAAAGAATCTGCCTGCAATGCAGGAGACCCCAGTTCAATTCCTGGGTTGGGAAGATCCCCTGGAGAAGGGAAAGGATACCCACTCCAGTATTCTAGCCTGGAGAATTCCATGGACTGTATAGGCCATGGGCTCGCAAAGAATTGGACATGACTGAGTGACTTTCACTTCACTCACCAATAACTCAAAAGTGATCAATTTCTTTGGACCAAATATTAATTTCAACATGAATATAGAAACATTCAGGTGAGTTGTGAGGGTCACGGTCAAACAGAAGAGGCTTTTCACAACACATCGCAGCCAAACACAGGTAACCGTTATACTTAAAAACAGGTAACCATTATACTTCTTAGCTACATGGATAAAAACTAGGGCTTGTGATACCAATGAAAATAAATATAAACAAACTGTAATTCTAAGGTAAATGCTTAAAAGCAATAAATATCTACCTGTTCATTTGCCAGGGCCTGTAATTTTTGCACTTCAGCTTTTAATAAGAAATTCATATTCTGTATGTCCTAGAACAAAAGGAAAAATAATATTAGAATTATTTAATATAAAATTTGATTTGAAGTTGTATAATGTCTCTTTTCTACCTAAGCAAAGGTCTCAAAGCATAAATCTCAAATTACCACTTCTTATCAGAAAGAAAACCATCAATTCCTGTTATTTAACATATTTCCCAAATTATTGTGAATAATATCATGTGAGAAAAGGCCTTTGAACTTCTCCTCTTAGAGGGCTAAAGAGGACTTTGTAGTTTAGAAAAGAGACAATTTCCAAATGAATTCTAGAGTATTTTCCAGGCTTCATAGACATTTGTACTGATGACAGGATCAGGATAATTCAATGCCTATGAATTATTGTAGCCATTTTTAAGAAGTACTGTACCTTAAGTTCTTCCTCTTTACTTGCTAAATGATCATGTTCATTTGCTAAAGAATCTTCAGTTTGTTTTATCTGCTTATCCTTTTCTGCAATCCTTTAAAAGGAAATAGATTTGTACATTCAATAAACATTTAGAAGTCAAGTCACAAATTAAAAGATTAGAAGCCTCAAGTATGATCAACCTTACTTAAGTAAATTTTCATATAACTGTACCTTCAATCTCTATAGACCCTTTTAGTTAGTAGTTAACGGTCACATGCATTACCACAACTTCATAAAATACATACCCCAATTTTAAAACTTGAGGTCAAAGAAGTTAATAATTTAAGCTCACAAGCCTGGTAATGTCAAAAACATTTTTTAGGTCTTCTGAACTTACGTGATCCATGTCTATACAAATTATACAATACATAAAAAAAATCTTATTTTTGGCATATCACCATAGTGATAGTTAGATTTTGTTATTCAATGGNGCCTGGTAATGTCAAAAACATTTTTTAGGTCTTCTGAACTTACGTGATCCATGTCTATACAAATTATACAATACATAAAAAAAATCTTATTTTTGGCATATCACCATAGTGATAGTTAGATTTTGTTATTCAATGGCTCAGTCATCTCCAACTCTTTGTGACCCCATGGACTGCAGCATGCCAGGCTTCCCTGTCCTTCACCATCTCCTGGAGTTTGCTCAAACTGAGGTCTATTGAGTCAATGATGCCATCTAACCACTTCATAGTTAGATCCAGAGTAGCTGTAACTACTTATTAGATACAAAAACTAACTTCCACTAATCTCAAATCATAGTGATCTCTTCCACATAACTGCTAAGCCCAAAGGAAAGAGTTTGTCCAACTCTTTTTATGACAAAGACATAAAAACACAGAATACACAATGCATAGGGGTAGAAGAGCTAAAGTTGTTCCAAATCTAGTTGAGAGTAATTTTTGAACAAGTTAGAACATAAAATCAATCAAACGTGTAGAATCTAACAGATATAAGTTAGTGATGGCTAAGCAATTTTAAGAGAAATATAGAAAGGCAGGCTTACACTTTATGTAATTCTTCTGCTAGAGCTGAAGCGGAGGTCTAAGAAAGAAAAACAGTGTCAACATAAAAGCCTTTAAGAGAAAGTTCAAAAGTTGTACAATAATCATCACAATAGGGCTTTAAAAATTAAAAGAAATTAATGTATATAAAGTTAAGAAAGTAGCTGACTCATGATGAATGTTCACTAAATTAACAGCTATTATTCTGAAAGTAAATTTGATCAACAGCTTCCAGCATTAGGGAATTAGAATTATAAGACATTTCTAATGAAATAAGTTGGCAGGCCTGAAAACTATTTAACTGACAAGCAACACATGCACAGGGAAAAAAAGCAGCAAAGGCTATTTTTCATTTATGATCTTCTCCTTAATAAAAATTTCTAGTAATGAAATGATACCATTCATGATTAAGTTTAACAAGTCATTTAATAAAGCCCATGTTCATCTCTACTTTTCAAAGTATTTAATTTCTGATAAATCTTCTAGAACTACCTCTCAGCTATAAGTTAAGATCTCAATCCAATTTGAGTTAATAATTTACATACACACAAACATTCATATACACACAAACACTTATGTAATTCTTTCTCAAGTAATTTTACACAATAGTTCCTACAAAGAAAACAATTAGGAAAAAAAAAAAACTGTTTGCAGTTTTGGGATTTTCAACTTGCCTGAACCTTAAAAACAAGCTTTTAATATTAGAACTACTTTTCACACAGAAAAGTGACTTCTGTTCTATTACTTTTCCTACAAACAACTTTTAGAATTTTAAGTTGAAAAACTGAAATTGAAATTCACAGTATGTATATTATAGAAACAAGTTAACAAGTATTTAAAAGTTCTTTCTCTTCTTAATGTTATACTATTTATATTCTAAAGGCTATGTATCTATATCTATCTACCTACCTATCATATTACACAACAATGATGCCAAAGAACAACAGGTTTAGTATATATTATATATAATATATAAATTGTTATTCTTGACACCGTTTGGCCAATTCCTCCTTTTTTGTGACAGGATGGTGGACATTTTTTTCCCTCCTAAGGTTAAAACTCTCTAACCCATCTTCTCATTAGTCAGATTTGGATTTCTTTCATACTGTTCTCTCACAGCACTAAATGTAATTATCAGAGCACTTACCACTCAGGATCAGCCAGTTGATTCACTGACTAGTCACTCAACTACTAATCCAGTGCATGGCACTGAACAAGCACTCAAATTATTTATACAGCTAGGAAACTATTAGTAATGACAAGCAATAAGAAAGCACCATTACCTGGGCTGCTATCTGGGAATGAAATTGTTGAATTTGAGCTTTCAACGCCTCATTCTGCTCCAAAATATCCTTTCAAAAACCAAAAAAGAGAGGAAAGAAGTGTGCTATTAAAAATGCCAATGTATATGAACAAAATGAGTTACAGGTACATCTGTTTATCTTTTAAAGGTACTCTTAAGATTCCAAAAGGCACCATTTTAAATAACAATGATGAGGCATTCTGTTCTCAGAGCTAATTTATAAAGCAGAAATTAAGAATACATTATATTGTTCCTAATCTAATACAAAAAGCATAAGACTGTGGGTAAAGGCATCTTTGAGCACATATTCAGACCATATTGTGACAACTGCTCAAAGATTAAATTTAAATTTTTCATCCTCACTCCAAAATTAAGATAAAGAAGGCTATCCTCTCTCTCCTACACAAGACACATCCAACCACTGCCCAACTTTATTATTTTTTAAAGAAGGAAAATTAGATACCTGAACTTGCATTTGTAGAGACTCTTCTTTGTTCACCCTTTTTTGCTCTGATTCCATTAACTGCATTAGTCTTTGCTCCAATTGTTGTTTTGATACCAAGGTATCTGTAAGCTTACTATGCAGACTCTGTACTTCATTTTCTTTGGCCACAAATTTACTCTGTAGATCTAACAAAACATCGCATTTTACAAAGGTCTCTTCCTTTGCCTGGTTACTGCTACTCATCTTAAGAGCAGGCTTATCTCCCCTGGAATATCCCCCTTTTGAATCTCTTCTGTGCTTTCCCACCTGTATATGGCTCCCCTGAGCAACTTATGCTTACCTTTTTCACAGTACCTGCCACACTGTACTAATTCACCTCTTCTCCCAAAGAGTGAGCTTTTTGAGATCAGAGATTGCCTTTTCTCTATATCCAGAGCTGTGCCCAAGGCTTGACACAAAATACATAATTAATAAATGTGATAAGTGAACAGTACATGAATGTTTAAAACTGCTATATCATTTCTTGAAAACATTCTTAATTTCCCCAAAGATGTTTTAGTAAGTTATTCAGTGAATTTCTTGTCAATTCCTCGTACTCTCACACCTGGAGAACAGAGAAAGATGCTGAAAGCTGACAAACATCCTTGTGTAAGATGAGGTAATTAAGACTTTTCTGCCTACTTCTATTCTTAGCAATAATCCCAAAACAAGAAAATGAGAAACAAAAACCGTCTTTGATGCAATTAGAAAATAAATATAACTCCAAATCACAAGAAATTAAGATAAAATAAATGGAGAGATGATCACTGACTTGGCAAAGATGAGGAAGGGTAAAGTAAAAGCTCAAGAAAACAGAAACTCATGAGAGTTGCCTCTTCATTCTATAAGACAAATAATTCTAAAACAGGGGAGGAAAAGACAAACAAATAAAAACATACCACACCACCACCAAGGACAGAAAGGCAAACAGAGAGGAAAAAAATGTATATATGAGTGTGTTACATAGTTTTAAGAAAAGTTAAGATAATGTCATTTCTTTAACAAGACACTAATAATAGAATGGAACACAACTCAAAAAAGAACTCCTGAAAATTAAACATGTAATGGTAACATCAAGGATTAGAATCATGAGAGCATATTTTTTATCAAATTAGGAGAAGTTAAAACACCAAATTAATACCTTCAAAATTCTCTGCGGAAATCTATTTCCAACCTAGAACTCCACATCCAAACTACCCATTAAGCATTCAAGTAGAAACACTAAAAACATTTTCAGATACTCAAAGCCTCAAGAAATGTACCTTGAGGTATATTCTTATAGAGCAACTAAAAGATATACTATTAAATGCAGGAGGAAAGCAAAAAAGACGGCAACAACATAGGATCCAGAAAACAGAGTAAACAGACTAAAGGAAGTCTCAGAGGACAGCTCAGCGTCAACCTAGAAAGCAACAAGTACTGGAGCAGAAAGAATGAGGACTCCAAAGGCACAGCCTCCGGAAAAACTGATAGCTTCACCAGTATCTAACATGTTGGGGGGTGGCGGTGGGGAGCAGAGAGGTTAAGGAGTTTAACCTTAGGTAAAATTTGAAACAATAAAACAAAGATCAAGCAAACTGAAAATATAAAGGACCACTTCCCTAGTGGTCCAGGGGTTAAGACTCCACCTTGCAATGCAAGGGATGCAAGTTCAACCCCTGGTGGGGGAACTAAGATCCCACATAGGATACCACAGAGCAGCACAACTACTGAAGCCTGCACACCACAACTAGTGTGTGTATTGCAACACAAAGATCCCACTTGATGCAAGGAAGGTCTCGCACGCACAACTAAGACCCTAGGCAGCAAAATGAACAAATCATCATATATGTACTATACGTGTATATATATATATATATATATATATATATAGCAATAATTAACTTCAGGAAACTCAAAATGTTGCTCAAGAATTGTACTTTTATTTATCTTGATTCAACATTGTTACACAGTCATACTAACGTTAAAATCTAATATTTTGTTGATGAAATATAACATGCTAATTAAAAATAAGCTAACATACTAAAAACAAACTTCATATATATTTTTTTTTAAGCCTTCAAATATCTTAGATATATCTAAAATTGAACCAAAGGGAAATGCCTAGGGGTAAAAAATATCAGAGGAAAACAAAGGTCTAATACAGAGCCAACACTCTCTGATCTACTCTTGTCTTTGGAACTGTATTTTACTATAGGCTCACCAGCACTTTCATGGGAGGAAGGGGGACAGAGATAAAACACACTATTACAAGCTCCATTATCTCCTAAATGAATTCATCAAATTAAGAATAAATAGTGAAAGCTAGCATTACGTAGATAGTTTTCAGTCAACTACTTGGAATGGTAATGCTCTCACCATTTTTTTCTTCACAATACAGGAATGAGTCCTTCTTAGAAAAAAAAAATTAAATAAAGAACTGATCATGGAATGAGAGAGAATAACCACGGAAATGGAACACACATAGATTCCTACTACCCTATTTATGGACTATAATTTTACCTGCAACTTAATACCTCAGACAAAACCAGTAGAGACTTATTTTTAAAACCCTAAGAAATGTTAAAGAAATAAAAATAAAAGTGTAAAAGCTATTTTTATTTAGCTATAACCAAAATGTCAATTTATACTTTCTTCACATATGGAGAGGGGAGGAAATTTTACCCAGAATTACATAGTAACTGTATATGAATATTTCTTCTCCTTACCTTGCTGAGCTGCTTCATGCTCCGCTGTCCTCTTCCTGATATAGCTCTGGACTTCTTCCCACCTTCTCTCAGCTTCCTGAAGTTGAACCTGGGGAAAGGATAAGTCAGCACAAACACAGGATTTCAGTTTACAGGAAAAAAGCATCCTCTATCTTTACTGTTGTGCCATAAAACTGCTTCTTCCAACAACTAGTCACTAGTCTCCTACATTTTAATAACATAGGCAGATGTGCTCAGCCTGATAATATGCACAAATATTATCAGTCACAGCCATTGTACCCGCCAATATACAGGATTTACAGATTAGAGATTTCAGAAACTCCTTATTTGTGCTGGTGGATCAATATAGCTGCTGGTATGTATATATCTGACCCACTTAGCTATGATGAGCTTTCCAATAATCTTCCTTCAGGTGATAGGCTTTTCAAAAGACAGGATGATATCTTTATTGCTAAATTTTAGTAGGTTCCTAAAATTCTTATTTTGAGGTATAGCACAACACTTCAATTATGACTATAATATTTAATGTCATTAATCTACTTATCCATATCCATAGAACACAAACATCATATTTAAGAATGCCATCAGCAAATATATTAGCAAGACAAATATTTAATAAAAGATAGGACAACAATATCACTCTCCCACAGGGACCCATGAAAACGTCAAGAAAACAAAAACTATGCTACTTTCTACATTCAATTATCCTCAGAGCTCTTTTAACCTCTACTGCTCTGGAGAAGACTCTTGACAGTCCCTTGGACTGCAAGGAGATCCAACCAGTCCATTCAGAAGGAGATCAGCCCTGGGATTTCTTTGGAAGGAATGATGCTAAAGCTGAAACTCCAGTACTTTGGCCACCTCGTGTGAAGAGTTGACTGATTAGAAAAGACTCTGATGCTGGGAGGGATTGGGGGCAGGAGGAGAAGGGGACGACCGAAGATAAGATGGCTGGATGGCATCACCAACTCGATGGACGTGAGTTTGAGTGAACTCCGGGAGTTGGTGATGGACAGGGAGGCCTGGCGTGCTGTGATTCATGCGGTAGCAAAGAGTTGGACACAACTGAGCAACAGAACTGAACTGAACTCTGGAACTAGTATTGAGGTATATCATCTATATTGATGACTTAGGTAGGAATCTATCCAATACATTTACCTTACAGAAACTGAACTGTTCAACAAATCCTCTCCCCTGTACAAGGAGGAACAGACAATTCTACTCATCACTCTACTCAATATGCACAGGCTAAAATGTGCAAGAAAAATAAGTCCACTTCTTTCTCTCAGTCAGCCTTCACAATCCCATGCATGTCTTCTCAGTATAAGCATCTAATGGCACCAAGTGCCACTCTGGTGTCTAAAGAAACTGTGTGATTTTTTTTTTTTTCTACTATGGCTCAAGTGAAAGCAACTGGAGTATTACTTGGCCTCGTGCTAAAGCAACAGAAAATCATCTATTCCAATGCTGAAATAAAAACAGGCTCTACTAACCTTACTTAAGAGACCCAAGTTATTGATAGGTGATGCTGAAGGTGATTTTAACTACCTATCAAAAATTCGATTTTTGTCTTACACATGCAAACCCTCACCTCCACACATAAGGTGAAATTCTACTGTTTATGTCTGTCAATCAGCTAATATCAATTTTCATATCTTCAAATAGTCTTTAACTTCAAACTCAAGCCTGTATTCAATTCTTTCATTAGTGTACATGTTTCTATACAGGCCCATTAAGCCTCAAACTACATTTCTCAAAAGCTATATACATTTTCAGGTCATTGGATTGAAAAGCCACATTATTTATGAAATGTTAAATAAAGGTAATGTTTCACCTTCAACTGAGTAACTGCTTGCTCAGCATTCTTCTTTTGGACTTCCTCTTGCTGTAGCTTTCCTGTTTTCTCAGTCAGCTCATTTACCAACCTAGCATAATCCTGGCGCAGTTTGTTTAGTTCAGCAGACTGCCTGAAAACAGTTAACTGGATTAGGAACCTTCCATTATTACAAACACATGTAAATGAGTAAAGAAAATATGTCAGTTTTGCTGAGTTAGTGATTCCACTTATAGGTAAATGACAATGAATGCTCTAAGTGTCTACTAATAAAGAATTTGGTTGAATATAATCTCTGAATCATTCTGATGACAATAATACAAACACTATAATTACCATAAAGTAATCAAGAAAAATGGGTGACCACACACCATGAGCATGAATCAACAGTATCACTCTCAAATCAGTGTTCTGAATCAACCAATCAGAAAAGTTATTCTATGTAAGCATGCTGCTAGTCTTCTCTAGGACTGTTTCTCAAAGTATGGCACTGTGCATGCTTTCATGCTCAAGTATGGCTCAGACCAACTAAATCACTATCACAAGGAATGTGTCTTAACAGGCAGATTCCAGGACTCTACCTCAGAGCCACTAAATCATAAACTTGTAATGATAAGACTCAAGAATATGATTCGTAGCTAACATGCCAGTATTCTTCAGAATAATGAAGTTTGAGAACTACTGTTAAAGGAAATAAAAGGTTTAAAACTTGCTAATTCAGTCTCTTAAATTTGTAAGCTATTCCACTGGTGGCACTAGTATTTATCATACAGTTTAACTGAAGAGGTTCTTCAAAAGCAAGAGGATAGGTTTGGAAATTTTATTCATTTTAAAAACAAATGTAAAAAGCAAAAGTCTAACCAATTACTATCAAAGACATTTTGGTGACTGAAGAAAACACTACCATTCAATGAAAATACTGTCATTTTATTTAAAGTAAAGCATTTGGGAACATACTTGCTTTCTAGTTGGTTTGTAGTGTTGCTGACAGCATCTCTCAGTATGCCATTTTCCTGCTTCAAGTGAGCTATCTCTGCCTCCATCTGCTCACGAACTTGCTGGAACTAAAATTATTTTACACACTTAAGATTTAGAAAACAATAACTGCCAGAGCTAACCTCAAAGAAAATTTATCATGATGAAAAGTAAAAAAGCATCAATAGAATACAGTCTGGATATCCTTCTCAAATAAATATAAGCAAATTTAAAGGATACATTTTGATAGTGACAAATACAAAGTAAATATAAGTTGTCATAGCATTCAAGAAAACAAGTAGAGACTGGCTGCTATCATATGCAAAATAAATACCTAAGATGCTGTTTTAGAACTGAAAGATATTTTTAGAAATTTTTCCTACACAAGACTCATATAGAACTGAAGCTGTATTGATCCTAGAATATGTCAATTAAGTTAGCAATATTTTAATAAAAGATTTTAGTAATCAAAAGTTTAAAGACTGAAAATATGTTTGAAACATTTACATTAAGTTACAAATTGAGCCATATCCAAATAGATGGCAAATTCACTATACAAAAATCAACCTGCTAAAATATCTGGCTTCTAGTTTTTTATTTCAGAATTATAGAATCAAAAGACAAAAAACACTGAAACTTACATTTTCCCACATCCTCACTTTAGTATGTGAAAAACTCTTAATAATTTTTAGTAAACCTATTCAATTAAGAGGGAAAAAAGTATACGTTGCTAATTCTCAGAAAACTTATCACATATAAACTATATCTTGACCTCTGTAAGCAATCAAGTTCAAAAAAAGAAATAATCACTTCAAAACCCTTAACCTTCAATAAAAGATACTGCAACAGTTATCCAAATACTTTTCAGACGAATGTAAATAAGAATTAAGAGGGAAAAAGATCACATGAGGTCAGCAAAAGTCAGTTCTTCCATAATCTGGTTAATGGAAAAGAATATTTCAAAAGGCTGGGGACTGGGAAGATGGAGGATTGAGCCAAATTAAAGCATCAAAGTAGTGGATGGGTTAAGAACCTGAGAAGAGATTCACTTTTTTTTCTTTCATTATTAGTGGCATTTTCACAGAAAATACTACGGGAATTCTGATAACAGTAAAGAACTGTTCATTTTTCAGCAGACTACTAATGTTATCAAAGCAGTATTTTACAAATAAAAATCCTGTGCTAATTATATATTAGATTGGAAAGGAGACCTCTTAAGAATGCTATAACTGGGGCTCTGTAACAGCCTAGAGAGTAGAGAATGATGGGAGGGAGGGAGATTAAAGAGGGAGGGGACATATGTACATCTATGGTCAATTCATGTTGATGTATGACAGAAATCAAACCAATATTGTAAAGTAATCAACTTAAAAAAGTAAAAAATAAATTACCTTCTCTAAAAATAAAAAAGAATGTTGTAATAATGCTAGTAAGAAATAATAAACTAAGGTCATATCTAAAACTGAATGCAAGAAAAACTAGAAATAAACTATCTTTAAGATTTTAAAACAAGTTGTAGATTGGGCAAAAGAGAGATAATTCAAAGGATTCAAGCTTAATAATAATAATGCTTCAAAACATTGGAAAATAAAAACAACCTGACCAAAATCAACAGTTTGATTTCACACACATGTTAATTTTGAGTTGACAATAAGCACTTACAAACTGAAGCATCATCTGGCAATGGAAACAATTTCAAAAAAAAATCATGATCCACAAGGTTCAATTAAGGGGAGTATTATAAGCCCACTTGACAAGCAAACCAAACCATATTCTTCAATAGTATTTTTATTAATAATAAAGATGATATTTCAATGGAACGGAGGGTGAGGAAATAAGAGGAGAGGAAAGAAAACAACGAAAAATCACTGGTCCAAACCTAACAGAAATCATGAAAATGGATTAACTCTGTAAAAACAGACAGTACCACACTCACAGAACTAGTCAATCTAATCACACTAGGACCACAGCTTTGTCTAACTCAATGAAACCAAGCCACGCCCATGGGGCAACCCAAGAAGGGTGGGTCATGGTGGAGAGGTCTGACAGAATGTGGTCCACTGGAGAAGGGAATGGCAAGCCACTTCAGTATTCTTGCCTTGAGAACCCCATGAACAGTATGAAAAGGCAAAATGATAGGATACAGAAACAAGAACTCCCCAGGTGATTAGGTGCCCAATATGCTACTGGAGATCAGTGGAGAAATAACTCCAGAAAGAATGAACGGATGGAGCCAAAGCAAAAACAATACCCAGTTGTGCATGTGACTGGTGATAGAAGCAAGGTCCGATGCTATAAAGAGCAATATTGCATAGGAACCTGGAATGTCAGGTCCATGAATCTAGGCAAATTGGAAGTGGTCAAACAAGAGATGGCAAAGGTAAACATCGACATTGTAGGAATCAGTGAACTAAAATGGGCTGGAATGGGTGAATTTTAACTCAGATGACCATTATATCTACTACTGAGGGCAGGAATCCCTCAGAAGAAATGGAGTAGCCATCATGGTCAACAAAAGAGTCCGAAATGTAGTATTTAGATGCAATCTCAAAAACGACAGAATGATCTCTGTTCGTCTCCAAGGCAAACCATTCAATATCACAGTTATCCAAGTCTATGCCCCAACCAGTAACGCTGAAGAAGCTGAAGTTGAATGGTTCTATGAAGACCTACAAGACCTTTTAGAACTAACACCCAAAAATGACGTCCTTTTCATTATAGGGGACTGGAATGCAAAAGTAGGAAGTCAAGAAACACCTGGAGTAACAGGCAAATTTGGCCTTGGAATGCAGAATGAGGCAGGGTAAAGACTATTAATAGAGTTTTGCCAAGAAAATGCACTGGTCATAGCAAACACCCTCTTCCAACAACACAAGAGAAGACTCTACACATGGCCATCACCAGATGGTCAACACCAAAATCAGATTAATTATATTCTTTGCAGCCAAAGATGGAGAAGGTCTATACTGTCAACAAAAACAAGACCAGGAGCTGACTGTGGCTCAGATCATGAACTCCTTATTACCAAATTCAGACTCAAATTGAAGAAAACAGGGAAAACCGCTAGACCATTCAGCTATGACCTAAATCAAATCCCTTATGATTATACAGTGGAAGTGAGNTTCTTTGCGACCCCATGAATTGCAGCATGCCAGGTTGAGGGAAAGGTGATCTTGTCATTTCAAGGGATGTGGCTACTGATAAAAAAGAAAGTGCCTTTAAATAGTCTGAGCATCTCTCAACACAAGTAGAATAATGCCCATTCTCAGTCTTTTCCAGAGGAGGAATGGCCTCTCATTTCATTTTTTATAGGAACATCTATCCCTAGCCTACAGTTTATGAGACACGTTCTGTCAGTGGGCAGCAGCATGGGCTCACTATAATTAATCTCTTTCTTACCCTACACTTCTGAGAATGAGAAATGAAAGGGCATTAAAGGGAGTGTAGTTACAACCCAAGAAGGGACCACATAAAATGTTACCTTTTAACTCAACACATTACTCCCTTCATGAGTCCTCGTTCTGAGTTCCCATCTCAGCAGAGCAGGCAGGGTGTGTTGCTGGCTGAGACTCACTCTTCATGATTAGTAGGAGTATTAGCTAAAACTTTGTGCAAAGTTAAGATTTTGTTGCAAATGTTTTTCCTTACCCAATATGTGTTATAGGTGAGACGAATAAAGGCAAAGCAAAGAGAGAGATTATTGGTATAATTTAAAGGCATCAGAGAGTTATTGCCATGTAATAACTTAGAGTAACGTTAAGTCACTTAACCGTTCTGAGCTCAGTTCCCCTATTTGTGGCATAAGCATCATGACACATGTCTCCTGATTTGGGGGGAAGTGAATAAGTTAAATACATGTGCTGCTTAACACAGTGCTTGTCACATACGTGGGGTAGGGACATATAAAACCTTATCATTTATGAAGGATTAGTCACATGAATGGTGACATGANAAGCATCATGACACATGTCTCCTGATTTGGGGGGAAGTGAATAAGTTAAATACATGTGCTGCTTAACACAGTGCTTGTCACATACGTGGGGTAGGGACATATAAAACCTTATCATTTATGAAGGATTAGTCACATGAATGGTGACATGAGATCAAATCACAGAGACAACTAACCTCATCTGGTGCAACAAAGATAAGTTCCCAGAATAAGGACCATTTAAGTGGAGATGAGATGTGTAAGTAATGGGTTGGCAAGGTGATGGATCTCAGAGTAAGCACTGAGAAACTTTGAGGGTTTGCAGGTTCCACAGACAGAAAGATTTTAAGTTTATAATAAATGTATAGGTTTCACTGTATCAAACATGAAACAAGAAAAATATTAATAAAACCAATCACAAGGGTTCTTTTCATAACTGTTTGCAGTGGTTCCCTAGTGAGAAACTGAGGTCCTTAGTCCCATAGCCTGCTGCTGCTGCTGCTGCTGCTGCTAAGTCACTTCAGTCGTGTCCGACTCTATGCGACCCCATAGATGGGAGCCCACCAGGCTCCCCCATCCCTGGGATTCTCCAGGCAAGAATATTGGAGTGGGTTGCCATTTCCTTCTNGGGAAAAAAAAAAAGATAGCCAATAAAGAGTTCCAGAAAGATAGAGAACTGAGTAACTGAGTAAAAGGAAAGAAAGGAATTACCCATCAAAACAAGAACATTTTCCAGAGCTGGTGCATGTGTGTTTACAAAGGCCACACATTACTCCACCACCAAGGCACATTGTTTTGAAATTTCAGAAAACTGAAGCTGGACAAAAGTTTGACATGCTTCCAGGGGTAAAAAGTAGGTTACATACAAATGTAGCCCTATAAAAGTGTATGTCCTTAATCATGAAATTACTAACATGCTGTACACATATAGGGAGGATAAGTCAGGCAACACGGGTGCATACATGTGGTAGAGATGGAGAGAGCAGTATAAATTAAGTCGTCATCCTCCAGTGTGTAAAGTCACTTGTTAATGCCTCAAACTGAAAAGTTAAGGAGAAAAGCAATTACATTAAGCTGAGATATGATGGTTAAACAACATCAGCAAAGAATTAGCTAAAACAGTTGACAGTGTTTGTCTTAAGAGTGAGAGGAGGAAAAAAGGAAACTATAATCTGTAACACTATGTAATTCTCTGGATAAATGCAGAATATTGACTTAGAAAAATAGATAAAATATATTTCACAAGTTAAAGGCATAATTATATCTCTAAATATCTAATTATTTATCAGTGTTTTTAATATCACAGTTTGTCAGTAACCAAAATGTACAAAAATAAGAGAAAATTTTAATGAGATTCACTGCATGTATATATGGGATATTATTTATTCATTTGACACCTAGAAGAACTTGTGTATTATACAAATTATTTAAATTAAATTAATAAAAACAATAGAAATGTGATTCTTTATATTTTCCTTCTAAATTTTATGCATTTTCAAACTGTTTTATAATGACCATGTTTATTTCATTCACAAAATTTCACAAAGCAAAAGATCTGTGAAACCGTAAGTACAGCTTTTCCTACTGAGGTTGTATGTTCGATACCTTCACATTCAGCCAAAACCAGCAAAAGAAATTTGAATTTATAAGTCTAACACAAATGGTAATAGACTTATTGTTTTTCCTATTTAGCTTAAGTGAAAAATTTTCTCACGTTGATAGTTTTTAGCTTTCCTCAGAAGTAGAATTTGAAATGAGAAATTGTACCTTGCCATTAGGAATCTTTCTTACAGACAGTAATATTGTTATTGTCACAGGTTGGTATATAGTCAAAA
>SJYV01043780.1:93792-104227 GCA_006410875.1 Neotragus pygmaeus
TCCTTGCAGTCCAAGGGACTCTCAAGAGTCTTCTCCAACACCACAGTTCAAAAGCACCAATTCTTCAGCACTCAGCTTTCTTCACAGTCCAACTCTCACATCCATACATGACCACTGGAAAAACCATAGCCTTGACTAGATGGACCTTTGTTGGCAAAGTAATGTCTCTGCTTTTTAATGTGCTGTTATGTAGGCTTTAATGGACTGTGGGAGAAGCAGAAAATTTGCATAGGCTTGATTTTTTTCTCTCAACTTACATTTCATATGCTTTTGTGTAGAAATAGCCTATCCTCATTGCCTTCACTTCTCCCAGGACATGTTGCTGGATATATGTATTTTTAAAAGCAACTCTAAGAATATGCTTGATGGTAATATTTTCCCCTTAGAGAATAGTTCCTATTAGAGTCAACAGTAGATGTGCACTGTGAATTATTTTTTTCCATTTCCAGGTATGCATATGTGTTCGTGTGCATGCACGCATGTGTGTATGTGTAAACACACACACATAGTATATCCTTTTGATATCTTTTCTTTTCTAATTGCATGATCTGAGCTGAGTCCATAGATACTAAGTTAATATGACTTTGCCTAGATCTTCTGCTTGTTAAGCATTGCCTTACTGAAACTTCACAATAATGCTCTGAAGACAGCACTATTGTTAACTCCATTTTTTAAATGTAGGAACTGGTGTGGTGAAATGAAATCACTTGCCCATGATGTAAAAGTCGATCTATCCAAAAAAGTGGTGAGTACACTTTAAAATAATTGTGCCATTTCCTCAAAAGGGATGAGTTTTCCTAAAATAAGTTTGTTGTTTTTTTCCATGCATAAGAAAGTAGGATAAGTTCTCCTTTTTAACTCCTTTCTGAAATAGGAAGGTGAAATGCCCGAGGACATGACAGTGATCAGTTCAGGACATCCATCTGAAATGATGGGGAATAAATATAGGGAAAAACAGTTTATTTCAGTTCCAATCAGAATAAGAGCAAGTGGATCAGTGTTTACCAAAAGAAACTTATCTAGAATAGCACTTATTTCCTAAACCCCAAAGGTATTACAAACTAAAACAGGAAACGAAAAGCTATTAAAATAAATGATCCAATAGTGTTCTTTAAACAACTATCAGCACTTTGGCAAAAAGGAAACTTATACCCTCCCTTTCTTTTATATTTCCTAAGTTTAAATTCGTGTGTCTAATTTGATAGGTCAGCACTAAATTTGCGTAATGCCTGCTAAGTCCTAGACATTACTAAAAAGAGAGTAGAAGTTAAAAAGAATTATCACTGTATTTTAAGCTTATAGGTAACCTGCTATTGGACCTGAAAGCAGTTGAAAATGTGGCTCTTGAAAAATATGGGTCAAGTATTACATTTTAATTATATGTGCTGGATAGAAATGATTAAGTCAGATTTCCGGAATTCCTCTTTCCCATTTCCCCATGAACTTTAAAGGAGATATTGCACTTCTCAATCTTTTTTTTCTTTCTCATGCTTCATGGAAGTATCTGTACAAAGGGCAAGGGTTTTCATGCTTCATGAAAGTATCTGTACAAAAGGCAAGGGGAGGAGGACAATAGTAAAATAGAAAACAACAACAACAACAACAACAACGAAGTGTTTTCTTTTTCCAAAATTATTTGTCACTGGTACATAGAGTTAAAATTTCTATTTTTAAGTTTTATAGGGCTGGGGGCTTTTTTTTTTAATCTTTTATTTTCATTTTATTTTTTTACTTTATTCTACTTTACAATACCTTATTGGTTTTGCCATACATCAACATGGGTTAAGAAGACAAAGCAAAGGTTACTGCAATAAGTGTTTTAAAAGTATGTGGATACACTCTTGCGTTTGTATCACATTTTATTTATTCATCTGTTGATGGATGGATGCTTAGGTTGTTTCCAGGTCTTGACTTTTGTGAATAGNTGTATTGGTTTTGCCATACATCAACATGGGTTAAGAAGACAAAGCAAAGGTTACTGCAGTAAGTGTTTTAAAAGTATGTGGATACACTCTTGCGTTTGTATCACATTTTATTTATTCATCTGTTGATGGATGGATGCTTAGGTTGTTTCCAGGTCTTGACTTTTGTGAATAGTGCTGTGTGAATACTGTGTTGCTAATATCTCTTTATGACCGTGATTTAAGCTATTCTGGATAAATACCCATAAGTGGATTGCTGGATCATAAGGTAATTCTGTTTCCAATTTTTAAAAACCTCCATATTGTTTCCCATAGTGGCTATACCAATTTGTATTTTCACCAACTGTGTATAAGGGTTCCGATTTCTCCACATCTTCACCAGCACTTACTATCTTTTGTTTGTTTTTGATGATAAACATTCTGACAGGTGTAACATGAAATCTCATTGTGGTTTTAATTTACATTTTCTGAAAATGAGTTATTAACTCATAGGCATAAAGTTTCTCTTATATAAGATTACTAAGTTCTAGACAACTGCTGTATAACACTGTACCTACAGCTAACAGTATTGTATGGTACAGATGAAAACTGATTAAAAAAAGTTGATCTCATGATAAATGTTCTCAACACAGTAAAAAAAAAAAAGTACATGAAGATATCTAAATCATTTTGTAATTACTTTTATATGTCTGGAGTATGCATCTTTAGTTAAAGGTTGCATTAAAATGTTCCAGTCCTGAATCGCGTGTGTCACAACTTTTACAAGCAATATCTAGTCTGTGGGAAGAGGTAAGCTACGTTTTCCCTCTGCATTCTTTCTTTCTCTGCTTACTTTTACTGGCAGTAGGAAAGGTTGATTTAAATGCTTGCTTGGTGCAACAGAGAAGTCCTGAATATACTAAAAGTAAAATTTGGTAAATTAAATAAATGTAAAGAGGGACTAACAATTTTGAAGAACTGGCTTCAGTTTTCAAAGTTGTGATTGTGTTTTCTGCAATTAAGTTCCCAAATTAAGGTCTTCTTTCATTCTCTCAATTTTCTCTGTCTCTAAGGGGGCTCAAAGCAGATTATTTTCTCAAATATCTTGTCTCATTTACTCTCAGATAGGCTCATTCACAAGCACCAGGATTTACTCAAGAAGTATTCAGTATATCTGCAGATTATCTGGCTTTCAAGCTTTTGTTTTTGACTAAGCTCTAAGTGGTTGTGGAAGAGTTCAGCAGAAGTGATTGTGGCCCAGGAAGGAGTCAGGCACTGCACTTCACCAATATTGATTGAGAACAGAAAGTGCTGCTTTCTAACACATGACTTCTATTAATTTACATCAACACACATGTGTAGTTTTCATACCAGACTGAATGTTATTCTCATCATGAATTTTCCACTCATATGTGCTTTTAAGAATGTAGGTTGCTTAAGAATTCACACGTTGACTGCTAAGCAGGATCCATTTTACCCAAATGTGATCACAATGTAGTGTAGAACCAGATGTAACAGTCAGGAATTGGAAAGGCTGTTTACAAAATTAAAAAAAAAAAAATTGTTTCCCAGAACTTCAACTGACATGAAACCTCTCATTTAGGGACTTCTCTCTAAATAATTATTAGTAATTATATTATTCTCTATTATCTTGCAAAATTTGCTATAGACCTAAATGAGCTGAAACAGAATACCCTCACTTACTATGCATACATTTGTGTGTGTGTGTATGTGTATGCGTGTGTTTGTGTCTGTGTGTGTATCCAAATAGGCTGATTTGAAAAGATCTATCAAGTATATGTCAGTGTAGGAATTGTTACTGCTACTAGAAGACCCAACTTTAAATCATTATAATCACACTGTCTATTGTTAGCCTCCCTTTGTAAGAGATTTCTATTTGCTAAAGCTCAATTTCTATAAGTAGCTTTCTTAAGAATATAGCTAGATGGTGAAATGCATTAGGCACATTACAATGCATCAAGCAGAAACTTTGTTAAAATAGTACATAGATCATCTCTAAGCCTTAAGCTGCCTTGGTGTTGTTAAAAAAAAAAAAGTCATCTGTTTTTCTCAAGACAAGACAGTTTACTTTTCTTTGGCAGAATAAACTGATTTGTTAAAGAAAAATAGACATCATGCTGTGGGCTGTGTGAATGATTTTTCCTAAATATACAAATACCTGGTGTTGGTGACATGCTGGTACCTTTTAGATTGCTAATGTTCTGCAGTGCACAGCTTTCACAGTGTATGCAATCATTCAGTGATTTGGTGAGTGGTTGTGGAGAGCTCATGAGAAGGCCTTTCTGTTTCTACTGTCTTTAGTCCTGCCACTTGAGATTTGGGAGTTGTTGAAAATTTGAGGTAGCATGGGTGATATGGGTGATGTTCAGATATCATCACCAGGCTGAGGTACAGAGTTCCTGGAGGTTACAGAAGCCTCTACAGAATATACTGGAATATTGCTACAAGTATAAAACATTTCAGGCTACATCAAATATCATCTTATATTGGATCCAAATTTAGCAAATTCAATCAAGCTTTAAAGTTTAAATACTTGTGAAAGAAAGGTTTAACCTTGAGAAAAATAATTAACTCAATAATTTAGTTTCCTTATTACAGTTGGGTTAAAGTGCTCCTTTTTAGGGCATCCCAGGTGGCATCAGTGGTAAAGAACTCCCCAAATTGGGAAAGGAATATGTCAAGGTTGTATATTGTCACCCTGCTTATTTAACTTGTATGCAGAGTTTATCATGTGAAATGCTGGGCTGCATGAAGCACAAGCTGGAATCAAGATTTCTGGGGGAGATATCAATAACTTCAGATATGCAGATGACACCACCCTAATGGCAGAACATGAACTGAAGAGCTTCTTGATGAAAGTGAAAGAGAAGAGTGAAAAAGTTGGCTTAAGATTCAACATTCGAAAACTAAGATTACAGCATCTAGTTCCATCACTTCATGGCAAATAGATGGGAAAACAGTGGAAATAGGACAGACTTTATTATTCTGGGCTCCAAAACCACTGCAGATGGTGACTGCAGCCATGAAATTAAAAGACACTTGCTCCTTGGAAGAAAAGATATGACCAACCTAGACAGCATATTAAAAAGCAGAGACGTTACTTTGCCAAAAAAGGTCCATGTAGTCAAAGCTATGGGTTTTCCAGTAGTCATGTATGGATCTGAGACTTGGACTGCAAAGAAAGCTGAGCTTCAAAGAATTGATGCTTTTGAACTGAAATGTTGGAAAAGACTCTTGAGAGTCCCTTGGATTGCAAGGAAATCCAGCCAGTCCATTCTAAAGGAAATCAGTCCTGAATATTCATTGAAAGGACTGATGCTGAAGATGAAGCTCTAATACTTTGGCCACTTGATGCAAAGAACTGACACATTAGAGAAGACACTAATGCTGGGAAAGATTGAAGGCGGGAGGAAAAGAGGATGACAGAGGCTGAGATGGTTGGATGGCATCACAGATTCGGTGGACATGAGTTTGAGTAAGCTCCAGGATGGACATGGAAGCCTGGCATGCTTCAGTCCATGGGGTCGCAAAGAGTCAGACACAACTAAGCAGTTGAACTGAACAGTACAGGAGAGGAGATGCAAGAGACGCAGTTCGGATCTCTGGGTTGGAAAGATTCCTAGGAGCAGGAAATGGCAACCCACTCCAATATTCTTGCCTGGAAAATTCCATGGGCAGAGAAGCCTGGTGGGCTACAGTCCATAGGGCTGCAAAGAGTCAGACATGACTGAGCAACTAAGCACACACAGCCCCTTTTAAAATGCTGACAGCAGAATATCTGTCAAGTTTCCACATGAATGGAGGTTGATAACCTCCTCTCTCCTCTGAGGCAAGGTCAAAATATTGGCATTTAACTTAGCCAAGGGTTCCAGTCCCACCATAGGAAGAAACCCAAAAGCTAAAATTAACTGTAATTGTTCCCTGGGGCTGTCCAGATAAAATATTGTTCTTCTTTTGGAGGACATGTTGTAGGATTGTACTAGAAATCAGGTGTAGTCATTCAACTTATTTTCCCAGTGAAATGGAAATGGAAGTAATGTGTGCTGGAGAAAGCCCTGCATCTTAGGCCTCACTTGAGGTTGACCTCAAACAGAGCTTCCAGATAATGCATAGACGGTGAAGGATGAATGAGTGTTCAAGCCACTGAGATCTGTGTGGCTTCTCAAATGTCAGTGTTCTTCACAATCACCCAGGCGGCTTTTTGAGCAGATTGCTGAGCTCTCCTCCAGAGTTTCTGATTCACCTGGTTGGTATGGGATATGAGGATCTCTGAGAAGCTACAAGGTGATGCCTATGCTTTGAGTCCAGAATCCACATCTTGAAAATCACTGCCTTACATTATCCTGATCTAGACAGAGAGGGAGAGATTCAGGAAGATGGGGGGTGGGGGAAGGAGTAAGGGCAGAGAGGATGTACTGATTTACTTGACCAAATGTCAGTAATGAAGATGGGTGGTCTTTTATATAGTAGATGTTGTATTTTTAAATAACAACCCTAAGAACTATGTTGCACTAATGTCATCCATTTTACAGATGGAAAACCCCAGACTTGTAAAACCTAAACTGTTTCCCATGCTCTTTTTAATAGTAAATGTCAGAATTGTGGAATCTAAGTCTAAGGCTATGTGATATTAAAGATTGTGATGTAATTATTTTATTTTCTATGGCTCAGATTATTACTGCTGCTAAGTCACTTCAGTCGTGTCCGACTCTGTGTGACCCCATAGACAGCAGCCCACCAGGCTCCCCCGTCCCTGGGATTCTCCAGGCAAGAACACTGGAGTGGGTTGCCATTTCCTTCTCCAATGCATGAAAGTGGAAAGTGAAAGTGAAGTCGCTCAGTCGTGTCCAACCCTCAGCGACCCCATGGATTGCAGCCTTCCAGGCTCCTCCATCCATGGGATTTTCCAGGCAGGAGTAGTGGAGTGGGGTGCCATTGCCTTCTCCATCAGACTATTAAGGTGATGTTTAATCACTGAAATGATGCTAGTTATCACAGTACTTACTTTGAATGCAGTCTCATTTAGTAAGATTATATTGAATTACTTCTATTTCAAAATAATTATATTTCAATATAATTAGACTCTTTCTAGAGCTCATGAAGATGAATATACTTAAAGATGTTTTCATGAAATTTGTAGTGTGTTAGAGTCTAAAGGAAGGCAAATTATAAATGTTATACAAGAATAAGCAAAGGGGGGCTTCCCTGGTGTCTCAGATGGTAAAGAATCTGTCTGTAATGTGAGAGACTGGGTTCAATTCCTGAGTTGTGAAGATCCCCTGAAAAAGGAACTGACAACCCACTCCAGTATTCTTTCCTGGAGAATCCCATGGAAGAGCCTGGCAGACCATGGTGTCGGAAGGAGTCAGACACAACTGAATGACTAGATGACGACTGGGAGTCTAGAGGAGGGAGGGAGTCCTTTTAGAGAGTGGAAGAGATCTTGTGAGCTGGACTATGCCTTGTGGATTCTGCAGAAAATTAAAAAGGAAACAGTATGCTTTGAATTGTGTTGTTGTTGTGCTCAGTTGTTCAGTCGTGTCTGACTCTTTGTGACTCATGAACTGGAGCCTTCCAGGCTCATCTGTCCATGGGACTGTTCGGGCAAGCATACTGGAGTGGGTTGCTGTTTCCTATGCCAGGGGATCTTTGCTACTCAGGGATCAAACCAGCGTCTCCTGCATTTCAGGTGAATTTACCACTTTGCCACCTGGGAAGCCCATACTTGGAATACTGAGCTATAATTCACCACTGAGAAAATCAGTTTGATTCATGTCGATATATGGCAAAGCCAATAGAGTATTGTAAAGTAAAATGAAGTATATATAAAAAAAATATCCTTGGGATACTCTAAATGCTTCTAAAGGTTAATTAACTGATGCATTGAATATTATGATAAGGATTAATTGAGGTGGTGCTGGAGGAATGATGAGGAATTAAAACTATTATGTAAATTATTTACTATGTCACTTTCCCATGAGACAACTAAATCCAATGGCAGTAACAGTACCAAATTCCAAATGATATTTATAAGTAAATTATTTAAATCCTCATTCTAATTGTTTTTTTTTAATCTGAAAAGATGATAGCTAATGATTCTAGAGGGTGCATATAGATGAAACAATCTGTATAGACAGTGATTTAAAATATGTTTGACCCCCTAGTTGGCCTGAATACTAGAGCAGCACCCTCATTTTACTGGGTAAGACAATTAGGTTCAATGAGGGAAAGAAATTTGCTATTTGTTAAAGGGTAGTGGCCCAGCCAGTCTGACTCCAGGTTCAGTGTTCTTTAAACTTAGTCACTCTAAGCAGGAAACGAATTGATATTTCTCTTCAAGAAGGATTTCCTAGCATCTTGTGCCTTCCATAAAATAGCTGGTCTTTGTTAAAAAGCTAATATTTTCCAGAAATAAATGGAGCTGTTTTTGTGATCCTTTATTCGTGCAAATATGTCACAGTGATGTCAATGTGTAAACTGCCTCATAAATTTGATTGGGTTTTGAATATCTCCTTATAGTGATCACTTGCTTGGGAAATGTCCAAAGTGTTGATTTGAAACTGCCAGTAAAGCCACTAGTTGACATCTGTAAAGACATTACTGTGAGGTGCCTGGATTATTGGCTTTTTCTTTTCCTCAAATCTTCTCCTTTGCGTCACAAACACTGCAGTGATTCTAGGTTATGTGAAAGCAGGTGGATTTCACTAAACAGTCTGACCACCAACCCCAGAGTGCTCTCTGCAGGCCTCAAGAACAAAGTGTGGACTTTGCATTTAGACTGCTTGGACCAGGATCTAGAACTTCACCTCCTACTAGGGGAGCAGCATCAGAGAATTATTTCTGTTTGAAGAAATTAAGAACAAGGGTGGACCTTGGAGTCAGACAGTCGGAGGAACCTTTCTTTAAAAATGATCCTTTCTACTTAATAGCAGGGGGCATCCTTGAATGAGTCTCTTAATTTTCCTGTTGCAGGGGAGGACTAGGGGAGATGGGGATGGGAGAGACAGATGCAGAGGAACTGGAATATGGCAGGGATTCCAAGAAGATTTGATGCTCCAAAGTTATATTTGATAACATAAGATTAGAAGGAATGATAGAATTGATGTGGATATTCTGGTGGGGTAGAAGTGGATAAGAAAGTTGGCCATTTCCAGATAGGCATTCCATTAATGGGACTTCTGAGGTGGCTCAGTGGTAAAAGAATCTGCCTGTCAATGCAGGAGATGCTGGTTCAATCCCTGGGTTGTTGGGAAGAACCCCTGGTGGAAGAAATGGAAACCCATTCCAATATTCTTGCCTGGAGAATCCCATGGGCAGAAGAGCCTGGCGGGCTACAGTCCCTAGGGTTGCAAAGAGTCAGATATGCTTGAGCGAATTAATACACAGCATGTATTCCATTAAAGTCTCTGCAGGAATTCTCTTTCTGAACTGTGTTCATTGAATCTCTCCCAGTCACCAAGGTTTCCACCCCTGTGTGTGCTCTCCATTATCCTATAGCATCCAGAGTGAGGTTTGAGAGTAATACCCAACAGAGGGAAAGACCAGTCTTCCAAAGCAAGAAAAGCACTTGTGTGTATATTAATATAGAAATATTAACTGTGAAACTTAGCTATGTGTGTCTTTTATTGCAGTCAGAATTTATAGTAAAATGAAGCTAGGTCTTAAGTCTTTGACTTTCCTAACAGGCAGTTGGTTTGTGTATAATATTTGTGTAAAGAAATTTACCAGCCATGGTAAAGAATTCTGGTTACTTTGGTGTATATTATTAAAATCTGTTATTTATAGATTTTTCATCAGATATCAAAGTCATATCTTCTAAAGAGTCTTTGAAGTACAAGCGGATTTCTTTAGTGGTGTGTTAATTCTTAATATTTTCTAATTTTCACTTTTTTAAAATTATTTATTTATTTATTTTTTTACTTTACAATATTGTATTGGTTTTGCCATACATCAACATGAATCTTCCATGGGTGTACATGTGTTCCCCATCCTGAAACCCCCTCCCGCCTCCCTCTCTGTACCCTCCTTCTAGGTCATCCTGGTGCACCAGCCCCAAGCATCCTGTATCCTGCATCAAACCTGGACTGGCGATTAGTTTCTTATATAATATTATACATGTTTCAATGCCATTCTCCCAAATCGTCCCACCTTCTCCTTCTCCTACAGAGTCCAAAAGACTGTTCTTTACATTTGTGTCTCTTTTGCTGTCTCACATAGAGGGTTATCATTATAATCTTTCTAAATTCCATATATATGTGTTAGTATACTGTATTGATGTTTTTCTTTCTGGCTACTTCACTCTGTATAAGGCTCCAGTTTCATCCACCTCATTAGAACTGATTCAAATGTATTCTTTTTAATGGCTGAGTAATACTCCATTGTGTTTATGGACCACAGCTTTCTTATCAATTCGTCTACTGATGGGCATCTAGGTTGCTTCCATGTCCTGGCTATTATAAACAGTGCTGCGATGAACATTGGGGTACATGTGTCTCTTTCAATTCTGGTTTCCT
>SJYV01043780.1:104311-129262 GCA_006410875.1 Neotragus pygmaeus
TCTTTCAATTCTGGTTTCCTCGGTGTGTATGCCCAGCAGTGGGATTGCTGGGTCATAAGGCAGTTCTGTTTCCAGTTTTTTAAGGAATCTCCACACTGTTCTCCATAGTGACTGTACTAGGTTGCATTCCCACCAACAGTGTAAGAGGGTTCCCTTTTCTCCACACCCTCTCCAGCATTTATTGCTTGTAGACTTTTGGATCGCAGCCATTCTGACTGGTGTGAAATGGTACCTCATTGTGGTTTTGATTTGCATTTCTCTGATAATGAGTGATATTGAGCATCTTTTCATGTGTTTGTTAGCCATCTGTATGTCTTCTTTGGAGTAATGTCTATTTAGTTCTTTGGCCCATTTTTTGATTGGATCGTTTATTTTTCTGGAATTGAGCTGCAGGAGTTGCTTGTAAATTTTTGAGATTAGTTGTTTGTCAGTTGCTGCTTTGCTATTATTTTCTCCCATTCCGAAGGCTGTCTTGTCACCTTGCTTATAGTTTTCCTTTGTTGTGCAGAAACTTTTAATTAGGTCCCATTTGTTTATTTTTGCTTTTATTTGCAGTATTTTGGGAGGTGGGTCATAGAGGATCCTGCTGTGGTTTATCTCAGAGAGTGTTTTGCCTATGTTCCCCTCTAGGAGTTTTATAGTTTCTGGTCTTTCATTTAGATCTTTAATCCGTTTTTAGTTTATTTTTGTGTATGGTGTTAGAAAGTGTTCTAGTTTCATTCTTTTACAAGTGGTTTACCAGNTTTAGTTCTTTGGCCCTCTTTTTGATTGGGTCGTTTATTTTTCTGGAATTGAGCTGCATAAGTTGCTTGCATATTTTTGAGATTAGTTGTTTGTCAGTTGCTTCATTTGCTATTGTTTTCTCCCATTCAGAAGGCTGCCCTTTCACCTTACTTATAGTTTCCTTTGTTGTGCAGAAGCTTTTAATTTTAATTAGGTCCCATTTGTTTATTTTTTCTTTTATTTCCAATACTCTGGGAGGTGGGTCATAGAGGATCCCGCTGTGATTTATGTCGGAGACTGTTTTGCCTATGTTCTCCTCTAGGAGTTTTATAGTTTCTGGTCTTACGTTTAGATCTTTAATCCATTTTGAGTTTATTTTTGTGTGTAGTGTTAGAAAGTGATCTAGTTTCATTGTTTTACAAGTGGTCGACCACTTTTCCCAGCACCACTTGTTAAAGAGATTGTCTTTTCTCCATTGTATATTCTTGCCTCCTTTGTCGAAGATAAGGTGTCCATCGGTGCCTGGATTTACCTCTGGGCTCTCTATTTTGTTCCATTGGTCTATGTTTCTGTCTTTGTGCCAGTACCATGCTATCTTGATGACTGTGGCTTTGTAGTAGGGCCTGAAGACAGCCTCTTTAAAACTAAGTTTTTCAGTGATATTCCTTCTGTCATTGCCAGCACACTTGATTTAAACTTTGCTCCTGATAAATAGGTTGTTGAATGAAAGTATCATTTATATGCCTGTGTTTACTGAATTTGAGGTGGTTCCTTAAGCAGTTCTCTGTGTGTGTTTGTGTCACATAAACATATAGGTTTTATATATGTATGCATACATATATTCAAGTTAAGTGCTCAGCTATCATAAATTACCTAGTACTCCAGTTAAGATGAGATATATTATGGCATGGATATAAATGAAGAATCTAGAATCAGGAATATGGACCAAGTATATTACCATATGAAATTAAAGTGACTAGACTAATTCTATATAACCTAATCAGAAAAATGAGTACAAATACATTCTTTTTTACCTAAAACCTTTGAGGCTACAAACATTTTAGAATTCAGAGATTTTTGAATTTCAGAAAGATAATCAAATGCATATAACTTATATAATGTGCTGATGTATAATATAATGTTCCCAACAGGTCTTTGCCCTGTAATCAAGCACATTGTTATTTCTGCAGAGGAATGAATGAATATTCATGCTAACTAGGGTAAATAGTCTTTAAACAGTTGTATATCACACTTTGCTGCCAAGTGAGTTTGCTGCAAACTTAGGAGGAACTTTTCAGTTCAATTAAATGGGGTGCTTCTTTTTCCGACTTGTTTTCAGGTTTTCATTTGCTCATTTTCCTGCTCTTGCGATGTGCTGAGAGGGGTTCACAGTTGTAGAAAGAGATAATGTGAAGGCGCCACGTTTACTCCTATCTGAAACATGATCACTAATGGCAGTAAGAAAGTTGTCTACAGGAAGGATGTGCTTGGTTCACAGCATCAGTGTGTTTGTTCTCTCCAGATGAATAAAGCATATCCGTGTCATTGCATGGAAAGAGCTGGTAAAGTTTCCCATGTTAAAGCTTTTAGAAGACTTTCACTTGTGTGAACATCTAACTCTTGACCTCTGCTCTATGGGCTCTCGCTAATGGTAATGCTTGTTAGCTATTTCAAGTTCTGATGACCTAGTTACAGTTACTGGCAGTGTTGATACACTTAGTCAGGACTGTAGATACTTTCATAATTTGATGATTATGCAAGCAAGGTATGTAAAGGGTGCATTTTTCCTGGACTTGGTAGAACATTTCCATTAACAATAGATTAAATATAAAGACTGACATGAGGTTGGAAAAAAATTTTCCAGTGATGATGTTGTTGTTCAGTTGTTAAGTCGTGTCCAACTCTGGGACCCCATGAACTGCAGCACACAAGACTCCTCTGTTCTCTACTATCTCCTAGAGCTTGCTGAAATTTATGTCCATTGAGTTGGTGATGCTATATAACCATCCCATCCTCTGCTACTCCCTTCTTTTGCCCTCATTCTTTCCCAGCATCAAGGTCTTTCCCAATGAGTCAGCTCTTCATATCAGGTGGCCAAAATATTGGAGCTTCCACTTCAGCATCAGTCCTTCCAATGAATATTCAGGGTTGATTTCCTTTAAGATTGACTTATTTGATCTTTCAGTCCAAGGGACTCTCATGAGTCTTCTCCAGCACCAGCNTATTGGAGCTTCCACTTCAGCATCAGTCCTTCCAATGAATATTCAGGGTTGATTTCCTTTAAGATTGACTTATTTGATCTTTCAGTCCAAGGGACTCTCATGAGTCTTCTCCAGCACCAGCTGTGACTCACACTTTTGTCTACTTCAAAAGAAACCATATGTCTAATTGTTGATGTCAGTGCTTAGGACCTAATAATGGATAGGATATCCATGAAGGATATAATGAGGAGAAAGTTTGCAGAAACAGTCCTCTCTCTACCTAACTCTCGACTCTGCAAATCTTCCAACTACTCTGTCAAACTAGATTCAACTGTGATTGAAGAGAATAGGTGTCTGGTATTTTTTTTTTTGTCTCAAAGAAGGAGCATCACAATGGCAGGTTAATGTAGAAAAGTCAATCTGGGCAATTCATGGTGGACTCAGTCAGTCCAATGTTTCCTTACTTACCCATGGTTTAACATAGTTACAGAACTTTAAGGCCTTTCTGTCTCTTTTCTCCTTCTCTTTACTCAGCGTGATTTTTCAGGTAAAGGGGAAGGGTTTTGAATCATCTGGGCAGCAGAGAGGACAAGATTTGATCCTTGATGATGCTCCTTGATCCTATGCTGCCTTTTATTTGTTTAGTGGCCTCTATTCTTGTTACATCTGCTAAGATGGCTAGAGCAAAGATTTGGTAGAATCTCTCAACAATCTTGAAAGAGTTATCATCCTACTAGGAATGGGGAAACAGATCCAGAAAAGTTAGGTACATTTTGCAAGGATCACGTAGGTATACATTGTCTATTAAGCTTCTAGAGATACCTATGCTTTATTAAATTACACATCAAAATATGTAGGGATACTTCTTAAAGTCCCCTTCATGGATCACAGCCTTGTTGTGGCAACGGGACTTGCAAATCTCAGTGAAGCTATGAGCCATGTCATGCAGGGCCACAGCACAGACTGGGTCATAGTGAACAGTTCTGATGAAACATGGTCCATTGGAGGAGGAAGGGGCTGACCACTCTTGTATTCTTGCTGAGAGAACCCCATGAACAGAATGAGAAGGCAAAAAGATATGACACTGGAAGATGAGCCCCCTAGGTTGGAAGGTATCCAGTGTGCTACTGGGGAAGAGCAGAGGGCAATTATGAATAGCTCCAGAAAGAATGAAGCGGCTGGGCCAAAGCAAAAACAATGCTCAGTTGTCTATGTGTCTGGTGGTGAAAGTAAAGTCTGATGCTGTAAAAAACAATATTGCATAGGAATCTGGAATGCTGGGTCCAAGAATCAAGGTGAATTGGACATGGTCAAGTGGGAGATGGCAAGACTGAACATCTACATCTTAGGAATCAATGAACTAAAATGGATGGGAATGGGTGAATTTAATTCAGACGACCCTTATATATACTACCGTGGGCAAGAATCCCTAGAAGAAATGGAGTCAACAAAAGAGAATGATGTCAGTTTGTTTCCCAGCCAATAAACATCACAATAATCCAAGTCTATGCTCCAACCACTAAAGATAAAGAAGCTGAAATTGAATGATTCTATGAATATCTACAAGACCTTTTAGAACTACGATAAAAAAAGTCCTTTTCATCATTGGAACACAAAATTAGGGAGTCAAAAGATCCCGGGAGTAACAGGAAGCTTGGCCTTGGACTACAAAATGAAGCAGGACAAAGGCTAACAGAATTTTACCAAAAGAACATACTGGTCATAGCAAGCGTGCTTTTCCAACAACATATAAGAATACTTTATACATGGCCATCACCAAATAGTCAATACTGAAATTAGATTGATTATATTCTTTGCAGCTGAAGATGGAGAAGGTCTATATAGTCAGCAAAAGCTGGAGCTGATTGTGGCTGAACTCATGAGCTCCTTATTGAAGATTCAGGCTCAATTTGAAAAAAGTAGGGTAAACCACAAGGCCATTCAGCTATGACCTAAATCAAATCACTTATGATTATGCAGTGGAGGTGATGAATAGATCCAGGGGATTAGATCTGGTAGACAGAGTGTCTGAAGAACTATGGATGGAGGTTTGTAACATTGTTTAGGAGGCAGTGAACAAAATCATACCAAAGAAAA
Source organism: Neotragus pygmaeus (assembly GCA_006410875.1). NCBI lineage: Eukaryota > Metazoa > Chordata > Mammalia > Artiodactyla > Bovidae > Neotragus > Neotragus pygmaeus. The sequence continues at coordinate 109,333 of SJYV01043780.1, forward strand.
ATAAAGGCAAAAAGGCAAAGAGGTTGTCTGAGAAAACTTTATAAATGGTTGAGAAAAGAAAACTGAAACAGAAGGGAGAAAAGGAAAGATATACCCAACTGAACGCAGAGTTCCAGAGAGTAACAAGTAGAGATAAGAAGACCTTCTTCAATGAATAATGCACAAAATAGAGCAAAACAATAGAATGGGAAAGACTAGAAATTTCAAGAAAATTGGAGACATCAAGGGAACATTTCATGCAAGTATGGGCTCAATAAAGGACAGAAATGGTAAGGACCTAACAGAAGCAGAAGAGATTAAAAAGAAGTGGCAAGAACACACAGAAGGACTATATATAAAAGGTCTTAAAGATGCAGATAACCATGACGGTGTGGTCTCTCACCTACAGCCAGACACCCTGGGGTATGAAGTCAAGTAGGCCTAAGTAAGCATTACTATGAACAAAGCTGGTGGAGGTGATGGAATTCCAGCCGAGTTATTTAAAATCCTAAAAGATAATGCTGTTCAAGTGCTGCATTCAACATGTCAACAAATTTGGAAAACTCAGCAGTGGCACAGGACTGGAAAAGGTCAATTTCCATTCCAATCCCAAGAAAAGTCAACAACAAAGAATGGTCAAACTACTGTAAAATTGCATTACACATGCTAGCAATGTCATGTTTAAAATCCTTCAAGTGAGGCTTCAGGAGGACATGAACTGAGAACTTCCAGATGTACGAGGTGGGTTTAGAAAAAGCAGAGTAACCAGGGATCAAATTGCCAACATGTGTTGGATCATGGAGAAAGCAAGGGAGTTCCAGAAAAACAGCTACTTCAGCTTCATTGACTATACTAAAGCCTTTCACTGTGTGGATCACAATAAACTGTGGAAAATTCTTCAAGAGATGGGAATACCAGACCACCTTACTTGCCTCCTGAGAAACCTGTATGTGGGTCAAGAAGCAACAGTTAGAACTGGACATGAAACAGCAGACTTGTTCCAAATTGGGAAAGGAGTACATCGAGGCTGTATNAACTGTGGAAAATTCTTCAAGAGATGGGAATACCAGACCACCTTACTTGCCTCCTGAGAAACCTGTATGTGGGTCAAGAAGCAACAGTTAGAACTGGACATGAAACAGCAGACTTGTTCCAAATTGGGAAAGGAGTACATCGAGGCTGTATATTGTCACCCTGCTTGTTTAACTTATATGCAGAATACATCATGTGAAATGCTGAGCTGGATTAAGCACAAGCTGGAATCAAGATTGCCAGAAAAAATACCAAAAACCTCAGATATGCAGATGATAACACAGGAGAAAGTGAAAAGGAACCGAAGAACCTCTTGATATGGGTGAAAGAGGAGAGTGCAAAAGCTGACTTGAAACTCAGCATTCAAAAAACTAAGATCATGGCATCCAGTCCTATACTTCATGGCAAATAGGTGGGGGAAAGAGGAAACAGTGACAGAGTTTATTTTCTTGGGCTCCAAAATCACTGTGGACAGCGACGGCAGCTTTGAAATTGAGAGACACTTGCTCCTTGGAAGAAAAGCTATGACAAACCAAGACAATGTATTAAAAAGAGATATCAGTTTTGCCAACAATGTTTCATACACTCAGAGCTGTGGTTTTTTTCCATTAGTCATGAACAGATGTGAGAATTGGACTATAATGAAAGTTGAGCTTGGAAGAACTGATACTTTTGAATTGTGGTTCTGGAGAAGACTCTTAAGAGTCCCTTGGACTGCAAGGAGATCAAACCAGTTAATCCTGAAAGAAATAAACCCTGAATACTCACTGTATACTGATACATTGTATACTCATTGTATACTGATATTGAAGCTCTAATACTTTGGCCACCTGATGGGCTTCCCTGGTGACTCAGAGGTTAAAGCCTCTGCCTGCAATGCGGGAGACCTGGGTTCAATCCCTGGATCAGGAAGATCCCCTGGAGAAGGAAATGGCAACCCACTCCAGTATTCTTGCCTGGAGAATCCCATGGACGGAGGAGACTGGTGGGCTACAGTCCACGGGGTCACAAAGAGTAGGACACGACTGAGTGACTTCACTTTCGCTTTCTTTCACCTGATGCAAAGAGCTAACCTATTAGAAAATACTGTGTTGCTGAGAAAGATTAAAGGCAAAAGGAGAAGGGAGTGGCAGAGGATGAGGTGGTTAGATTGCATCACTGATTCATTGATATGAATCTGAGAAAACTCTGGGAGATAGTGAAAGACAGGGGAGCCTGGCATGATGCAACCTATGTGGTGGCAAAGAGTCTGACATGACTTAAGACACAGCAACTCCTTAAAGGAATAAAACGTACAAAATAGGATCAATTTATGATTAGGAGAAATAGACCAAAGAAGAATGAAAAACACAAGAATGATTAAAACAACTTCCGTATAGTCAACATGTATATTATTCCTATAAGTTTGGCATGAAAAAACATTGTATAACTGTGTGTGTACTCACCTAAAGTGACAAGAGACTAGGAGATAAAAATCTCCTAAACATAAACAGCAGTTTTGTTTCCAGTGACAGTGCAAAGAGCCAGGGAAAATCTATACTAGGTAGATTAAATTACTTTATTGAGGTTGACTTTGAGTGATTTGGCTCTTATTCTGTGCTAGCAAAAATGCCTCTGTGGAATATTAAATTGTGAGAAGTTTCAGTTCAGTCACTCAGTCATGTCCGACTCTTTGCGATCCCATGAATTGCAGCACGCCAGGCCTCCCTGTCCATCACCAACTCCCAGAGTTCACTCAGATTCACGTCCATCGAGTCAGTGATGCCATCCAGCCATCTCATCCTCTGTCATCCCCTTCTTCTCCTGCCCCCAATCCCTCCTTTGCTAGTTATCAAAGAAATACAAGCTAAAATAGCACTGTGTTAATACCATACCATTTAAATGTGTAAAGAAAATTATATCCTGATTATTTCTACCACACATTTAAAGGAGAATTGACATCAGTCGTTTGCAAACTTCTAAAAAATAGAAGAGGGAACAGTTTCTTATTTTGTTGTCACTGGAAATTATTGAGATTTCGCCAGTTGTACAATCTTTTCTGATACTAAGCCCCTTCCTCCTTTGCAACTCAGTCCTTCTTAAGTGGTCCCATGAACCCTTTCTTCTCTTCCACAATCTGGAAGTCGCCATGGTCGAATTTGGAGGTGGTGTCAATAAACGTGAAGTTAACTTTCTCTAGGGTCTGCTGTTTGGTGTGCATCAGCAAAGACTTGCACGGGGTGAGTACTCTCTTCCTGGTTCCTACCAAACAGTCTTTGAGCATAAAAAAGTCATCGGTCACTTCACCACGGTGGACAAAGCCACCCAAAGGGCTGATGCTTTTGGGTGTAATCAGTAGAGGCATTGTTCTTGATCATGTGGCCATTCTTGATGAGGTAGCCCTGGCCAATCTTGTAGATCTTCTTATTGATCTTGTACAGTGATGGCAGCCTTCTGCCTAGCCCAAGCCACAGAAAGACCACCCAGGGAAGATGACACACCCAAATACAGGCAACCTAGTGAAACTCCTGGTGGGTTTTCCAGGGTAGCTTCTTGGTGTGCCAATGGCTAATGATTCCTTTGTAGTATTTGCCCTTGGTTGTCCCAGTGACAATAATCATCTCATCCTACTCAAATATTTGGCTCACAGGGACCTGCTGCTCTAGTCTCTTATGGGTCCAGTCTAAGTTTTCGGCCACAGTGCCTCTGCTCACCTGGCTCTCCCTTAGGCGGGCCTGCTTCTGGCACAGAGGAAGCAGGCCCATCTGGCTGTGGGCTGAAGGTCCTCTCCGCTGCTTCTTGCTTTCTATATCCTGTCACTTCTTACAGTATTTGGTGAAGGAGTTTGTCTTATATTTAATGCCAGTTCTAATAGAAAAACCTTTTGCACTCATTGCTGATATGCTCGGCAAAGACGGACTTAAAGGTCTGGAGGCCTCATAGTGTTTCCATGCAGCCCGCAGTGCCCACAGTCGTAAAGGGCATAGTCTCCACTATGGTTACACCCTCTACAACTTCTTTCTTATGCACTCTGGACCATGGTCTATCAACCTTTCTCACATGGGTCATGCCAGCCTGGTAGCCAAGGAAGGCTGAGAGGTGCATGGGCTTGGAAGAGGCATCCTTGGGGCAGCCCATTACCTTCCCCTGGTGCTGGCTGCTGTACTTCGGAGGCAGGAAGCCCAGGAACCAACGCCTGGGAGTGGAGAACTTCCTTTGAGACATCCTGCCATCAGATGCTGCCTGTAGAAGTCCAAGAATCCTTTCTGACTCATTCTATGAAGCCAGTATGACCCTGATACCAAAGCCAGACAAAGACATCACGAGAAAACTACAGACCAGTATCACTTATAAATATAGATGCAAAAATCTTCAACAAAATACTAGCAAACTAAATACTGCAACATATAAAAATATAATACACCATAACCAAGTAGAATTTATCTCCTCAAAGCATGGGTAATTCAATACACAAAAATCATTCAATATAATATACCACATTAACTCAGTGAAGAGAAAAAAACAACATGATCATCTCAACAGACACAGAAAGAGCATTTGGCAAAATCTAATANAACATATAAAAATATAATACACCATAACCAAGTAGAATTTATCTCCTCAAAGCATGGGTAATTCAATACACAAAAATCATTCAATATAATATACCACATTAACTCAGTGAAGAGAAAAAAACAACATGATCATCTCAACAGACACAGAAAGAGCATTTGGCAAAATCTAATATTCTTTCATGAAAAAAAAAAACACAAAAAACCCAAACTCAATAAACTGTAAGTTGAAGGGAACGCCCTCTACCGAATACAGGCTATGTCTAAAAATCCACAACTAACATCATTCTTAAAGAGGGAAAACTAGATCCTCCAAGGTTAAGAATCATACAATAATATCTGCTCTCACCACATCTATTCAATGTTATACTAGAGGTATTAGTTAGAGCAATTAGGCAAGAAAATGAAATAAGAGATATTCAGATTGGAAAAACTCTCTATTGCATTCTATTTGTCTGTGTGCCTGTTTTAATGCCTATATGATATGACTATATCTTTTAAATTATTTTCATGTACAGACAAGGATGGACAAAGAACATGGACACAGGAAACCAAGTGATTAGTTAGCATACTATAATCATTGGGATCACACTCCTTCATTTCTTTTACTAATTATGAAGATTATGAATGAAACACAATATTCTTTGTTATTGTGATGTTTTTATATTTAAAATATTTTAAAAATACTTGAAAGAAAATTTCTGAATGTTCTTTTGGATTTGCTTGGCGTATCCAGAAAGATGTGTGTATACTCTGGATGTCTAGAAGATAATTCTGACCAGGAGAAAACACCAGGTGATCATAACAACACTGGAAGATGCAGCCCAGTGCAGGGATATGGGAGCCCACGTCTTCTGCAGAACAGCCTGGCTAACATTGTCTCCTGGAAGAGCAACCAGGCTGGTGGGGGTAAACATGGGCTTCCCCATCGATCAAGGCTAGGACAACAGACTCTGTGCACCATAAAAAAGAAATTTATAATTACAGTAATGGTGATCTTGAGGAATGAAAGGCAAGGTGGCTGAGTCATGTCTGATTCTTTGTGACCCCATGGATTCTACAGTCCATGGAATTCTCCAGGCCAGATTATTGGGGTGGGTTGTTTTTCACTTTTTTGGGGGATCTTCCCAACCCAGGGACTGAACCCAGGTCTCCCTCATTGCAGGCAGATTCTTTACCAGCTGAGCCAAAAGGGAAACCTGACCTTGAGGAATGCTTCTTATATAAATCACATCAAGCACATCACTGGATCTTTAAACAAACATTGAAAAAAATAAATATAACATATTTTTAAAATTAAAGCACAATACATGCATATTTACATATAGTAAAGTACACAATTCACATTTACACTAGGTGAGTACTTACATAAGTTATTTTTGCCACTACTCACATCAAGACACTACTTCTCTAGCATCACCAGCAGGTTCTTGATGCCCACTGTTGGTTGATACCCCAGCCAAGGGCAACCACTATCTGACCTGTATAACCATAGACTTAGGTTTGCTGACTTTGAACTTGACAAATATGGGATTGTTCAGCATGTTCTCTTTATGTCCCGTTTCTCTTGCTAAGCATTGCACTGGGAGATTCCTCCATGATGTACATGTGCATCATCATCATCATCATCATAAAATAATTTCCCTAAGAGCATTTGGTCCTGATAGGAGGACACACAGAGTCAGCTGGAGAACTGTTCCTTCTAAACAAATAAAATGGGCAGATGCTTGGGAAGAATCTGTACCACTGTGTGGCGATCCTGTGGAGAAGGACTGATCAAGTGGCCAAAGTGGCAACAAGGGCACTTCACAAGCCTCGAGGGTTTGCAGGGGGCACACAGTGGTCACGTGACCCTTTGGACTCGTGAGTTTGAGGTTCATGCAGTGTGATTCTGCCCTATTGTAAAGCTATCTTGCTTGTTTCAGGCATAAGATCGGGTTAGGTTCAGATGAGGAAAAGCTTTCATTTTGGTCATAGTTGTCAGTAAGCGACTTTTTCAAACACCAGATTTCTAGGCAACAGCAAACAAGCTTTGGTTGTAAAAGGAGAATCGGTTCCTAAGAGCTGTAAACCACATTCCAGAACGTGCTGTAGGAGGACATCAGAGGTTATATTATGTTCAATAGTAATAGTAGTAATAATTTTAGTGTAAGTGTTCTTATTTAATGGGGAGGTTGGGGCACGAGTTTTCTCTGTTTATAGCTGGTGACCTTCTCGGTGTTCTTCTCCTTCTTAGAGACTGGTGTATGGAATCTTTATTTCCTAGAAAGGGAAACTAATTACTAACTTGTGAATATCTATAGAAGTTGGCAGGTAAGCTTGTTGACTGCTCATTAATCCAGCTTTCTATTGACAGAGAAAATTTCTTTGTTTGTCATAACTAAACAAATTAAAATGTATAGAACATATTTTGAGCAGTTAAAAAATTTCAGTTTCTCTATAATTAAAGTAAAATAAGCTGGCACTCACTAAGGTCTGTGTGACCTTGGGGAAATTAGTTCTTGGAGTCTGGGTTTCCTCAACTGTAAAACTATGAGTTTAAATTGAGAACTCTAAAGTGCATTTGTAAATGCTAATATAATTAATTTCTAATTCAAGTCATGTAGAAAATCTAAAAAAAATTCCCCTTAGATGTTAGGCTTAGCCTTACATCAGTGTTGACTCTAGGAACCAAACTTTTGATTTTGAATGACTTTGAATTATATTCTGCTTGAATCTGGGTGCTACATTTGGAGCTCAGAATGTATCCCATTGAAGCAGCAGGGAAGCGCCAGGAGGTGAAAGAACAATTACTTCTTGAAGAAGAGTGATGAGACCCTGACAACAGAGTGGTCTTTTCAGTTTAGATAGAAGAAGTGCCAAATGCCAGATAACATTAGATTAATTTGAGATCCAGAGAACATTTAGGTCAGGCTAACAAATTTATCTTTATTTGTGCTCTTAGCAACCTGCGTACTGAGTGTTTATCTGGGAGGAGCTCATTGAGACATGAGTGTCCATTACATAGGTGTGACATTAAGTGATAGGGAGTTGCGTGTCAAGCCCATGTTGTAAGAGACTGTGTTTTATAAGGAAAAGATGTTTATAATTAAGAATGTCTTAGATAAAATGTAGGTTTAGGCTAGGTTTAAATTATCATGAATTATAAGATGATTGCCAGGGAAAACATGGTCATCCTCCACGGATTTGTGCTTATTTCAGGCAAAATCATTCTTGACACCCATTCTTCCTTTTACTGCCCAATATTCAGCTGTCAAGTGCTGATGTAAGGCATGGAAATTTCATTTTTCTTTTCTCCTGCAGAAAGCACAAAGATCCTCCCGTGCAATCTTCTAAGCTATTGTCATATGGTATGATTTATGTATTTCTTGTATGCTTCTTTCTTTTTAAAACTGGAAGTATATTCTTCTGTTTTATTGGACTATTTATTCTCTTGACACCCTTGGATGTGAGTTAATGGAACCATGATAAAAGGATAGAGAAGTAGAACAAACAAGCCTGATGGTATAGATTCAGGACTGCCTGACAGATTAAAGATGGCAAGGATAGGAACAAAAGATAAAAATCACCCGACTCATGTGTACTAGGATGGTCCAAATAAACCAGTCCTTGAAGGCTTTGCTACACTGTGACTCTGAAAAATAAATGCAGAAAATACTTAATTATGACTGTAGGGATTAAGGAAAAATGTTTGCTTTCCTTAAAAAAAATTAATTTTGATACATTAAATGTAAATGCTTGATCTAATAGCCTAGCACAATGCTTTGCACTAAATGAACTTTTAATAGATATTTATCAAATTAAGTCAGGGAAAGGAGTTGGTACATGTGAGGTCAAGGAGATGGAGTAGGCAGACACCTATTAGTTTGTCTGTCACCGGCTGACAGGTCCTACTGGTTGTGATTGGTGTAGGGATGGAAACCCAAACTAAAACAATCCTGGTGCCTTCTCTCCACAGTGATTGGCCCAGAGAAATGCCTTAAACGAAATCTGAGCCAAGTGGAAGGCCTCCCCAGTACTTTTAAAATTGTAAACATGGAAACTCATGATAAAGCTGGGAAAATGTAAGCGTGAAGACTGCTGGTTGACTCCCTTCCATCAGGTCAATTCAGTCACTCAGTCGTGTCCAGCTCTTTGCGATCCCATGGACCATTGCACTCTTCCATACTCAGGAGGAAGTAAGCCTGATGTGGAGAAGTTAACCCACAGACAGAGACAAGAAAGGGAGAAGAGTCCTGGCCACATTTGTCCCTGGATCCAGCTGTTCCCACAGCCCAGTTTTATCCTTGCCTTTTGTGAGATTTGGTCACTCAAGCCAACCCTACTCCTTCACAAAAGCTCAAAAAGTCCTCACTAATACAAGGGACACTTAAAGTAGAAGTAGAACTGGTCTGATTTGAAAGCAACTAGACTCTTCCACCTTTGACTGTGTGGATCACAATAAATTGTGGAAAATTCTGAAAGAGATGGGAATACCAGACCACCTGACCTGCCTCTTGAGAAACCTACATCAAGGTCAAGAGGCAACAGTTAGAACTGGACATGGAACAACAGACTGGTTTCAAATAGGAAAAGGAGTACATCAAGGCTGTATATTGTCACCCTGCTTATTTAACTTATATGCAGAGTACATCATGAGAAACGCTGGACTGGAAGAAACACAAGCTGGAATCAAGATTGCCGGGAGAAATATCAATAACCTCAGATATGCATATGACACCACCCTTATGGCAGAAAGTGAAGAGGAACTAAAAAGCCTCTTGATGAAAGTGAAAGAGGAGAGTGAAAAAGTTGGCTTAAAGCTCAACATTCAGAAAATGAAGATCATGGCATCTGGTCCCATCACTTCATGGAAAATAGATGGGGAAACAGTGTCAGACTTTATTTTCTTGAGCTCGACAATCACTGCAGATGGTGACTGCAGCCATGAAATTAAAAGACACTTACTCCTTGGAAGAAAAGTTATGACCCACCTAGANTCAGAAAACGAAGATCATGGCATCCGGTCCCATCACTTCATGGGAAATAGATGGGCAAACAGTGGAAACAGTGTCAGACTTTATTTTGGGGGGGCTCAAAAATCACTGCAGATGGTGATTGCAGCCATGAAATTAAAAGACGCTTACTCCTTGGAAGAAAAGTTATGACCAACCTAGACAGTATATTCAAAAGCAGAGACATTACTTTGCCGACTAAGGTCCGTCTAGTCAAGGCTATGGTTTTTCCTGTGGTCATGTATGGATGTGAGAGTTGGACTGTGAAGAAAGCTGGGCACCCAGTGCCCATTCTTTCACTCTTTCCTGACAATGCCTAATTGTTTCCAAAGAATCAACAAAGTCTGTTTATCATCGCTAACAAGTCTTCCCTAACACTCCTTCTGTTACCCACCTCTCATCTCCATTGTTTCAAAGCACCAGATGCTTACCTCTATTGTAACAGAGTATTTACTTGACAGCTTCCAGCTTCTCCACCTAAAAAAGTTGCTTACTTAAGGAGAGGGAGCCAGTTTAATTAACCATTTATATCAAAGCCAGCACAGGGCACTTAAGTTTGATAATAAAATGAATACAACTATTTAATTTTGTACTCAAATAATGTAGGATAAAATATTACATTCTAACTCTACTTTCACTTCACTTTTCAAAGAACAAAAATATACCTTCATCTGCATCTGTTGGGTCTCTTGATAACTGACATGCATTTTGTTTTGAAAGACATTATGTTCCTTTTCTAACGTTCCAATTCGATCTTTCATCCTTGCTATAACCACACTGCTTCTTTCTTTTTCTGCCATCATTTCCTAGAAGAGTAAATCAGAAAAAAAAAAAAAAAATTAGGTACTTAAAAAACTAAGAACAAGGTTTTACTAAGAAAACATATTTAACATCAGCAAAAAAGATGTCAGCAAAACAATCATGAGTTCTGAAATAAGTATCTGCTTAAAAACCAAGGTCAAAGGTTTAAAAAAAAATTTGTCTTCTACATCTTACCTGCTCTTTATACCAATTCCCTTTATAAACACTTAGCTGCTCTGTTTACTAGTATTTCAAATGTACTTTCGGTCTAACAGTTAAAGAGCTGAATGTAGGATTAAATCCTACATCTAACCTGATTATAAAAAAGAACATTTTTAAAGCAAACCAGTTAATTCTTCATTATTTCCAGGTACCAGCTCTCTTCTAGAGTACAGAAAAGGCCCCCAAGGGAAAAAAAATCATCAAGAAGAGAAAAGTCTCTTTCCTATAGGAAAAGATAAGGATATGTTTATAGTAGAATAGGGAAAGTACAACTCAGAAAGTTTTATTATCTTCCCAAGTCAAACATTAAAAGAGTGACTTCCTTTTGTGTTGCAAGTATTATGAACCCCTAGAAGAAATATTACTAAAATGCAAGAAAGCCAAGCAACTTTAAAGTTACCTGCAGGTATGATCAGTCCATTTCCTCTGTTCTAAGAAACTGCTTGACAAACTTTTAAGATTTTTATTTAACTAAGAGCTGTCCATTAGCATGACTTTATTTACATGTGCAAATTGTTTAACTGATGTACATAATACATTTAGGAAAAGTACACACAACACATCTTAAGTATATAGCTCAATGAGTTACACAAAAGTAAACAGATTCTTTTTCTAATTTCAAAAATAATCAGAAAGTTATAGTTTCTAACCTTATAAAAATACTTATTTTAGCAGTCATAACTAATTAATCCTAATCTGTTTTCCATTGACTTTTATTCACCTCAAATTCACAGAAAAGATTCTATATTCAAATGAGGCCATTCTGTTAATGTAATCAAGTAGCTACATAAATGACAGTGAAATAAATCTCATTTACTGTATTTAACACCTAAAAGGAGAAAAAACACTTCAGGAAAAATGAGACTACATTTACTATAGAATTTCAATTATGTTCTCAGTCTACATGATCTTTTAAAATGTAACTGACACAGAATATCATTAGTTTCAAGTATATAATGATTCAATACTTGTATTTATTGCTAAATCATCACCACAGTAAGTCTAGTTAACATTATCACCACACGTAGTTACAAATTTTTTCTTGTGACAATAACTCTTCTAGCAACTTTCAAATATACAATTCAGTATTAATAACTATAGTCACCATACTGTATATTACCTCCCCTGGACTTAAATAATTTTATAACCGGAAGTCTGTACTTTTACATTTTTTAAAAAGTTTTTTTAAACCTCTCAGTAAAAAGAGTTTAAAGAACTTCACTGATTAAAAACCACCTATTAAGAGTTTCACACTTATCCAATAAATTGGATTTAAACAAGATCACACTGAGTTTTGTGCTTCTATAGAATAATTCTAGGTCAGAACCAATTGAACCATGCTCCCAGTGTCCAAATAATTCCATAAATCTGAAATTAGTATACCTAAAAGTACTGCTATTTTAAATTCACAATTTGACTATAGGATATAATACCATGAAATACTGCTATTTCCACCACTTAAATTCTAAAAGAAAATTACTTTCACTGGGTGTAAATTTATTACACAAATAAATGAGGAATTATAAACAATTTCTAAAATCCTTCACTGCCTCTGATTCAGAAACTATAACCCTTAAATACAAGCATGTCTTCACCTGGGTTAACTGCTTACACCGATCCTTCATAGCGACAGCATCTTCCTTCAGAGCAGTAACTAACTTGTCTTTTTCTTGAAGCTGATGAACAAGTGCAGTCAACTCTCCTTTGTTGTACTACAAGTGAGAAATCAATACAGAATTGTTAATAATTAACAACGGCTAATGAATTTTATGAAAATGAATTATCTGATATGAAGTGTTCTTAGGCCAAGGCAGAGTTTGCTATATAAAACAGAATGACTGCCAAACACTGTCAGTGAAATATTATTCAGAAAAATCGCTCTATCATTACATGTTCTGATGTATACAATAGGACACATATCAATCAAGAAACAGATTTTTACAAAGAATTATAGACTTTCATTTTTAAACACAAAGTCAAGACAGTACTCTCTCCCTCCTAAAAGATCAAAAAAAGGAACATGAAACTGAACTCAAACTGAACTAAAATAAAACAATCAACTGTAATGTCAAAGCATAATATCAGAAAGACTGCCCAAAGTAGTGGAAATCAAAGCAGATGCTCAGCAACCCTGCCAGAATATACCCAAGACTATAGAGGTGCCGTGGGTTTACACAGCTCTCTGAAGTTAACAAGCATTCACTGAAAGGTAAAACCAACAAACCCCCATTTAGTATCAGGCATAAGAACAAAGATAGAAGGTAGGAATTTTCTTGCTAGGAGGTCTCAAGAAGCAGAAGTAGAAATATAGAAGATATTAGACAGATAAACCTAATTCAAAGAGGGTAGCTAAACAGTGAGGCAGTTACGAGAGATTCTCTACAGTGAGATACTCTGCAGTGAATGAAGTTTTCTATCTGAGAAGGAAAGGCTCATATCCCAAGGAGAACTGTGGGGCTTGGCCCCTCATTATCAACCTCTAGCTACAGAGATGATGCAAGAGAAGCACCTCCCATTGGAAAAGGTGTATTAATGAAAAAGAAATAAAACAAGGTCTATGTAAGATATGAGAAAAAAGCAAGAAAAGCAATAAGAAAAACCAAATGCCAAGTGCAGAAAAATAACTCTAAAAAGATGGTCAAGAACAGACAAAAATGTGTGATTAAAAAATATCACCATGACTTTTTAAAGCTAACATACCAACAACTTTTGAAAATAAGAGGAAGGAACAGACCTCACAAGAAATAATCCAGAAGAAAAACAAGGCCACAGAATGAGATTAAATATGAGTTGGCAAAACCCAAAGTAGAAATAAAAGTAACACCATATGAGATATATAATCCAATGAGAAGCAGCAAACAGAAAAAGACGTGTTGCTGAAAACATAATAGAAGACACAGAGTTCACAGTGTAGAGAAGTAAATAAAAATACGAAATAAACCAAAGGCTTTGTCTTTTTTTATGACCAAAATATGAAAGACAATAGGTAAAGAAGATCCAGTCATGTAAAGAAATTCAGTCGTAAAGATCAGTCCCTCAGTCACGTCCGATTCTTTGCGACCCCATGGACTGCAGCATGCCAGGCTTCCCTGTCCATCACCAACTCCTGAAGCTAGCTCAAATTCAGGTCTGTGGAGTCGGTGATGCCATCCAACCATCTCATCCTCTGTCACCCCCTTCTCCTCCTACATTCAATCTTTCCCAGCATCAGGGTCTTTTCCAATGAGTCAGTTCTTCCCAACAGGTGGCCAAAGTATCAGAGCTTCAGCTTCCAATGACTATTCAGGACCAATTTCATTTAGGACTGACTGGTTTGATCTCCAGGCAGTCCAAGGGACTCTCAAGAGTCTTCTCCAACACCACAGTTCAAAAGCATCAATTCTTTGGTGCTCAGCTTTCTTTATAGTCCAACTCTCACATCCATACATGACTCCTGGAAAAACCATAGCTTTGACTAGACAGACCTTTGTTGGCAAAGTAATGTGCTTTTTAATATGCTGTCTAGATTGGTCATAGTTTTTCTTCCAAGGAGCAAGTATTTTTTAATTTCATGACTTCAGTCATCATCTCAGTAATTCTGGAGCCCAAGAAAATAGTCTGTCACTGTTTCCATTGTTTCCCATCTATTTCCCATGAAGTGATGTGACTGGATGCCATGATGTTTTTTTGAATGTTGGATTTTAAGGCATCTTTTTCATTCTCCTCTTTTGCCTTCATCAAGAGGCTCTTTATTTCTTCCTTGCTTTCTGCCATAAGGGTGGTGTCATCTGCGTACCTGAATTTATTGATATTTCTCCCAGCAATCTTGATTCCAGCTTGTGCTTCATCCAGTCTGGCATTTTGCATGAGGTACTCTGCATATAAGTTAAATAAGCAGGGTGACAATATACAGCCTTGATGTACTCCTTTCCCAATTTTGAACCAGTCTATTGTTCCATGTCCAGTTCTAACTGCTGCTTCCTGACCTGCATGTAGATTTCTCANTATAAGTTAAATAAGCAGGGTGACAATATACAGCCTTGATGTACTCCTTTCCCAATTTTGAACCAGTCTATTGTTCCATGTCCAGTTCTAACTGCTGCTTCCTGACCTGCATGTAGATTTCTCAAGAGGCAGGTCAGGTGGTCTGGTATTCCCATCTCTTCGAGAATTTTCCACAGTTTGTTGTGATCCACACACTCAAAGGCTTCAGTGTAGTCAATAAAGACGATGTTTTTCTGGGACTCTCTTGTTTTTTCTATGATCCAGTGGATGTTGGCAAATTTGATCTCTGGTTCCTTTGCCTTTTCTATATCCAGCTTAAACATCTGGAAGTTCTTGGTTCAGGTATTATTATTGAAGCCTCGGTTGGAGAATTTTGAGCATTACTTTGATAGCGTGTGAGGTGAGTGCAATTGTGCGGCAGTTTGAAGATTCTTTGGCATTGCCTTTCTTTGGGATTGGAATTAAAACTGACCTTTTCCAGTCCTGTGGCCATTTCCAAATTTGCTGGCATGTTGACTGCAGAATTTTCACAGCATCATCTTTTAGGATTTGAAATAGCTCAGCTGGAATTCCATCACCTCCACTAAGGTCCATCTGACTTCGGACTCCAGGATGTCTGGCTATAGGTGATGATCACACCATCATGATTATCTGGGACATGAAGATCTTTTTTGTATAGTTTTTCTATGTATTCTTGCCACCTTTTCTTAATATCTTCGCTTCTCTTAGGTCCATACTGTTTCTGTCCTTTATTGTACCCATCTTTGCATGAAATGTTCCCTTGGTATCTCTAATTTTCTTGAAGAGATCTCTAGTTGTTCCCATTCTATTTTTTCCTCTATTTCTTTGCACTGATCACTGAGGAAGGCTTTCTTATCTCTCCTTGCTATTTTTTGGAACTCTGCATTCAAATGGGTATATATTTCCCTTTCTCCTTTGCCTTTAGCTTCTCTTCTTTTCTCAGCTATTTATAAGGCCTCCTCAGACAACCATTTAAAAATAAAGACAACAGGCAAAGAAGACCCAACTTACGCTTAATTATACCCATTATTTCAATTCTTTTAAGGACACTGAATCTCCGGATTGAAAAGACATGCTTTGTCCAAGGGAATATTTATGCAAGAGTCAATGCAAAGCCACATTAAATAAAGAAGTTTATGACAAAAGAACTGATATCAAGCTTTGAACCCACCATTAAGCTGTAGAATTAAGACTGAAACGATCATAAAAGGTACAGTCACAAAACAAACATTAAATATATAAGTATCTTATAAACAAATGATATAATTTTAAAAAATGGATAGGAAAGGAAAAGAGAAAGTAGGAAAAATTTTAAATAGACTTCCTCTTATTATACAACATGGGGCCAAACCGTTAATAAGTTTGCATTGGAAGAAATCACATAATGAAGACAAGTATATTTAAAGGACAACATGAGGAAATTAATAATCAACTAAAACTTATCAAATACATGTTAAATATTTTCTTACTATTTATCACATGGAATTAACATTTTTGAGCAATTACTTTATGCTAGAACTTTAAGCATCTATTGTGTACTATCTCACTTAATTCTCAAAATCTTATTATCATTCTCATTTTAAAAACAAGGAAAGTGAGGCACTGAGATTAAGTAACCTATCTAACGCCACAAAGCTCAAAGTAGTAACATATCGATGTGAACCTTAGGAAATGTGACCCTATAGCCCAGGATCTTAACCTATACTCTAAACATAAAACAGAAGTGTCTTATAACTTAAACACAAAGTTTTTAAACACAATACGCCTTTGTGTTTAAGTTATAAGACACTTCTGTTTTATGTTTAGAGTATAGGTATGTATGTGTACATACATACCCAGAACATCTCCTCTACNGATCTTAACCTATACTCTAAACATAAAACAGAAGTGTCTTATAACTTAAACACAAAGTTTTTAAACACAATACGCCTTTGTGTTTAAGTTATAAGACACTTCTGTTTTATGTTTAGAGTATAGGTATGTATGTGTACATACATACCCAGAACATCTCCTCTACAACTCTGTAAAATCCCTCTAGCTTCTACTCTGTTTTCCTCTTCTCATCTATGCTTATTCAAAGGGGATAGTGCCACCATCCTTAGTCATCCACCACTTATTTACAGTCTAGTAGTACAATGAAAACGCTTTCACTAAGGATATCAAATCCATTTTTTCAATCCTTATTCTCCCTGATCACTCTAAAGCATGTCACTGGTGATTTTTACCACCACTGCTGAACTCTCTACCCTTCCTAAGCATCTGTGATTCCACTGTTTCCTGGTGTTTTCTCTCTCAGTATCCTTTGTGGTGGCTTTCCTTGACCTTTAAATATTGATGCTTCTCAAGGTTCATTCCTGAGCTTTCTTACCTCTCCACACATCCTCTCTAGACTAACATACATCCCCTATATGTATTGATGACAGTTGATTAGTTTCCGAAACTTCTCCCAATGCAAACTATTTTCAACTCCATAGAAATATATATTCAACTGTGAAATGATTGTAACCACTTAAAAGTCCCAAAGTATGCCTAAAACAACCCCCTAAAAATTTTCAAAACCCTCTGCTCTCTCTTCTTCTGCAATGTATTCATGAATAACCATTCTCACCACGACTTACCCAGTTACCAGAACAAAAACAAACATTCATTCTAGACTCTTCTTTAACCAGTATATCTAAATCAGTCAGCAAGTCCTCTAACTCCCCTATCTCTATCCCACACCTATGTTTGTATTCCTGCATTTATCTTCTCCCTTTCTCTGAGGTGGTCTTTATTAGATGTGAATAATCACCTATATCTAGGATCTTGAAACCTACTAAGAGGTCTAACCAAGACTCAATTTTTATGACATGAAAAGAGAGTAATTAAATTCACCTAGTCTTTTCCTGATACAGGGGATCTACAAGGGCACTGAGTCCTTGAAGTTAAGAATAGAACCACTCCCTGAGAAAGCCAGAACAAGATTTAATTGAAAGCCAAAGCTTCCAAGAAAAAGGAAAAAATGTAAAGTTTCAAAATGTTCACTCTATTTCAAAACATTATCTTTAACAATTCCCAACTTCCTTCTCAGCTATCAAGGGGAGTCTGACTAATCTCTAGAGTTCAAAGCTATCCCAAGCAATAAAATGACTATTCTTGCATCCATAAACCATCGACCACAGCCTTAGCCAAAAGAGAAAAACCTGAACCAATTAATTTTTAAAAGGAGTAATTTCAAACAGTTAGTAACTAACTTCAGCTGGAGGTTCTTCCCTGCTAGGAGATTTTCTTAAACCTCTAAGAACTCTTTAAAGATATATTAAGATATACACTTGCAACAAAGTTCCTTGCAAGAGAATTATCTGACTTTGGATACAAAGTCGTACAGTTATCACACTTATTCTGAGGATCCTTGCACGCACCCTTTACTCTGAACCATTGCTGGCATCACAAGGAGACTAATAAGCACACTACATTGTAAAATGCCACAGATTTGTAAAACACTGTCAACAGATACTTGCAAATATGGACAGACATAATGTCATCACAAACACTATGACAAAAAATTTAGATGGTTAGGAGAAAGTCTATGAGGGAGAATAATTTAGACTAGGAATTCAAATTAGCCTTAAATGAGGAAATGATATTTAAATGGAAAACTGAAGGAAGAATTAAACAAAGGAGGAAGTTTGGGGGTAAGGGCTTAGGGGTTTTATGACAATCCAGACAGAAGAGAATATTTGGTATGCTTTAATGAGAGGATGAGGAAAATATCATAAGATAAAGCTACAGACATAGGCCTTTGAAGGAATCTAGATTATGTTTTAAGTGCAAAGAGAAAGGCATCCAAAATGTTTTTAAAGCAGTAAACAATATAACCTGATTTACCCCTTAGAGGTTACTTTGGAACTGTGTAGAAAAAATAGATTAGAAGGCTACAAGGGAATACAGAAACATCAACTAGAAGAATACTGACGGTAATCAAAAGAGCAGTGATGGTTTCAACTAGGGTGGTCTTTAAGAAAAAATGGAAGCCACTAAAGGCTTTAAAGCAGAAAAGTGTTAGGAGCATGTGTGCTTAAAATAAAAGTTTTAGTTGCTCAATTGATTCTTTCCGATCCCATGGATTGTAGCCCACCAGGTTCCTCATTCATGGGATTTTTCAGGCAAGAATACTGGAGTGGGTTGCGATTTCCTTCTCCAAGGGATCTTCTCAACCTGGGGACCAAACCCAGGTCCCTCACATTGCAGGCAGACTTCACCGTCTGGGCCACCAAGGAAGCCCTAAGAATGGTTAAGCCCACTATCTAACATTGAACACCGGATACCAGGTCATCTTATCTCACACAAGTAACACTTAAACTTGTCACCTTCTGCAATATGCCATAGTACACATGATATAGTAGTGAATATAATAAGAAATTAAATGGCAGCTTCATGGATCTTTTTCAAGTTTTAGTCAGTCATAGCAATGATCTTATCATTCAAAGCATTTACTTTTAAAAAGTAATATCTCACACACACACAAGAAAAAGATTCCCAGATGCTTTGAATGGTGCTATCTTCAATCATAAAAGCATTCATATGTTATCCAGAAATCACCCGACCTTGCTTTCAGTATTTACATTCACAACAAAGCAAGGTACAACTTAGCCATGTGCCAAATGACTTTAAAGTTATATAAATCACCTCATTTATTATAAGCAATTCATTTTTGTCAAACCTCAGATGACTCGGATACCTGTCTGAACTAAATAGGTAATTTGATTAGTATGGATACATGAAATAACTTCTGAAGGCATTCCAGAGGTTTTAAATGTGACTAAGTGTTATTGGGGCATAAGATGGGAGTAGATTATAGTTTATTGCTCTAGCAGAAGTCTTACTTGGTGAACTTCTAATCACTGCTCTCAAATAGGCTCATAATCAAAACTATGCTTACCTTCTTTAAAGCATCCTGTATCACACCAGACTTTTCCTTTAGCAAATCTACAACACAAAGGGCCTCTTCTTCAGAAAACATCATAGTCTTCAAGGACAGAAGAAAATCTTTAAATTTTACTTCAGCATTTTCTTAAAAGAGGGGAAAAAAAGAAATTAACATTTAAAAGATATATGATAAGACAGCAAAGGTAAAGCACCAAGAATTCTTGACCCAGAAAGTCAATAGCCAAGAGAAAACAGACTTACATTTCAGGTCAAACAACAAGAAATGCTCTAGTTAAGAAAGGAAAAAAAAGTGCTGATCATCTTTAATACTGAATGATAAACTAAAAATTTGCTCAAACTGCAGAATATCTGTTTAATTGAAGTATATAGTTAATTTACAATGTTATGCTAATTTCTGCCATACAGCAAAGTGATTCA
>SJYV01043780.1:129330-147758 GCA_006410875.1 Neotragus pygmaeus
TCTGGGCCACCAAGGAAGCCCTAAGAATGGTTAAGCCCACTATCTAACATTGAACACCGGATACCAGGTCATCTTATCTCACACAAGTAACACTTAAACTTGTCACCTTCTGCAATATGCCATAGTACACATGATATAGTAGTGAATATAATAAGAAATTAAATGGCAGCTTCATGGATCTTTTTCAAGTTTTAGTCAGTCATAGCAATGATCTTATCATTCAAAGCATTTACTTTTAAAAAGTAATATCTCACACACACACAAGAAAAAGATTCCCAGATGCTTTGAATGGTGCTATCTTCAATCATAAAAGCATTCATATGTTATCCAGAAATCACCCGACCTTGCTTTCAGTATTTACATTCACAACAAAGCAAGGTACAACTTAGCCATGTGCCAAATGACTTTAAAGTTATATAAATCACCTCATTTATTATAAGCAATTCATTTTTGTCAAACCTCAGATGACTCGGATACCTGTCTGAACTAAATAGGTAATTTGATTAGTATGGATACATGAAATAACTTCTGAAGGCATTCCAGAGGTTTTAAATGTGACTAAGTGTTATTGGGGCATAAGATGGGAGTAGATTATAGTTTATTGCTCTAGCAGAAGTCTTACTTGGTGAACTTCTAATCACTGCTCTCAAATAGGCTCATAATCAAAACTATGCTTACCTTCTTTAAAGCATCCTGTATCACACCAGACTTTTCCTTTAGCAAATCTACAACACAAAGGGCCTCTTCTTCAGAAAACATCATAGTCTTCAAGGACAGAAGAAAATCTTTAAATTTTACTTCAGCATTTTCTTAAAAGAGGGGAAAAAAAGAAATTAACATTTAAAAGATATATGATAAGACAGCAAAGGTAAAGCACCAAGAATTCTTGACCCAGAAAGTCAATAGCCAAGAGAAAACAGACTTACATTTCAGGTCAAACAACAAGAAATGCTCTAGTTAAGAAAGGAAAAAAAAGTGCTGATCATCTTTAATACTGAATGATAAACTAAAAATTTGCTCAAACTGCAGAATATCTGTTTAATTGAAGTATATAGTTAATTTACAATGTTATGCTAATTTCTGCCATACAGCAAAGTGATTCAGTTATATATACAGATTCTCTTCTAGATTCTCTTCCATTATGGTTTATCACGGGACACTGAATATAGTTTCCTGAGCTAAACAGTGGACCTTGTTGTTTACCACATATGTATACGAGCTTCCCAGGTGCAGTAGTAAAGAATCCACCTGCCAATGCGGGAGACAAAATGGACTCAGGTTTGATCCCTGAGACAAGAAGATCCCCTGGAGGAGGAAATGGCAACCTGTTCCAGGATTCTTGCCTGGAAAATTCCATAGAGGAGCCTGGCAGGCTATATAGTCTATGGGCTTGCAGAGTCAGATGCGATTGAGTGCACACGCACCCACACACACACACAGAGACACATATAATACATAGAGGTTTGCATCCAAACTGCAGAGTATTAAAGTGCCACAGGAAAAAAAAAACATTCAAATGTCTAGTATGCTAGTATCTATACTAAGTATGTTCACAAATATTCTTATTTAACTGTAATACTCACAACATATGAGCCAAATTTTAGAGACAAAAAAATAAGAGACAATTAACAAAATGCTTATTTTACAAAAATCAACTATATAAAAGCAATCCTGACATTTTAAAAATCCATGCACCAAATGCCTCACTTCAGTTCCCCTAGGGCTCTTTAATATTAGACAACACCTGTGTTTCCATAAAAGAAACAGCCACCTGTTAGACCCAAAGGAGCCCAGAGCTTCTAATATTTCAGCTATATCATAAGTTTAAAAAGGCAGTTGTGAGCATGTATGGGAACAAGGGGTATACGGGAACTCTGTACTTTCCACTCAATTTTGCTATGAACTTAAACTGCTCTTAAAAAAAAAAAAAAAAAACTATTTAAAAAATAATAATAGGGAGTTCCCTGGCAGTCCAGCTGTTAAGACTCAAGACTTTCTCTGCCATGGGTCTAGGTTCAGTCCCTGGTCAGGAAATTAAGATCCCACAAGCCACATGGGCCAAAATAATAATAGTTTTCTGTGAATTAACACAGAAAACTCTGAGACAATAAAAGAAGGGAAAAGATTATCAGACAGCAAAACAGCTACGAGACTTTAGGCAAGTCAAAGTCCAATGTCCAGCTCTATAAAACTGAGAGGACTGGATTAGAAAACAACCAATAAATCCTTTACCACAAAGACTCTATTAACCTTCTGGAATTCATTGATTCTATGAGAAAATGCACTCATTCCATAAGAACTCAAAAGTATGTTTTTTCAATACAACAGGTTGTTGCACTCTGTATACATTACCTTTGTCAGTTTCAATCTTCAGTTTTTTAGCCCCTGTTTTCTGGATTACTTCTACTTGGTCAGGTTTAATCAGCTCAATAACCTCTCTCTTATCCACCAGAGGATTTGAATCAGCATTATCCATCAGAGGAATAAAAGTTGTTGCATGAATAAGGGGTTCATCTACCAAAACTGCAATTCAAGTTACAAATCATAATTACACAAGATTTTTTATAATGGAGTAATAAAATAACATGAAGCACAATTACGTTTCATAATAAATGCAGTTATTACCAGCTCGATTTGGCTTCAAATTCCTATTTATCCTTTTTAACAAGTCAAAACACTCTTCAAATTAAGAAATAACCATTCAGTATTATTTTACAGCATATCACTTAGGTTATCTACAGTGTATCACACATCTCTTCTAACAATATCTGAAAGTTTCTTCTTATACATTCTTACATGTTTTGGTTCGATCTCATGTTTCTTCTGATTTAACTAAGAATCCATTCATATTTAACTAGTGCTCAAGGAAAATTATTAATTTCTATGTATGTTGGTACTTTACTGACCTCTTATTCCAACTGATAATTCTTAGCAAGATACAAAAATAGCCATTGTTCCTTGCAGATATCTTCTCATTTCTAATAGTTACGCCTCTAATTTACATGGCACATCTTACTACACTAAACTTCCAAAACAACATTAAAAGTGAAGGTAGGAAGCTTTCTTAGTTTCTAGCTTTAATGTGAAGAACTGTAAGAGTTTAAGTAGTGTTCTGATATTTGTTGGTTAGAGACACAAACTTCCACACCCATATGGAAATCTCTCTATATACTTACTTAAAAAAAAAAAAAAAATGGAGGCACATACAGTTCTTTTATTTAAAATCTGTAATAAATACTTGATATTATCAAATACTGGGGTGATTTTTTTCTATACCTGATTGCTTGATATACCATAATTTTAATGCAAATAACAGAATTTTACCTTTTTCCTTTCCAATTTTCTAGCACAGGTTGCTATCACAGCCCAATATTATAAAAATTACTATTTAATCTACATAAATTTCATAGCTAAGACTTTTGGTGGACAACTGAGAATAAAAATTGCTCCATCACTTTTAACTGGATGCTTCTCATATATACATGCACATTACATTTAATGATTAGGAATGCAGGGTAATGATAAATATAGATAGTGTTCTCAAGTATGATCTTTACATGATATTAAAAGTACATATATTTCAGGAAAACTTTTCTTCTATAGAGCTTGTATGCCATTTACATTATTTTCAAAACTCACTTAAGAATGAGAATATTTATAAATGCTTTGTCTTTTTTAAATTTCAGATTAAGGTTTTCACCACAAACTTATACCCTGCCCATCTGTCAAAGCACCCTGGACTTGTATTAGTATCAAAGGTGTTAATATACACATTAAGCTGAGAATTAAGGAGCATATGAGGTCTCTAGGGTCCTTGTCCTAGTAGACTTCTCTAGAATTAGTAACTATAAAATACGTATCTACATGTTTCACCATTTTCAGTCTTTTGCTTCTTTGATGAAACTTTCTTCTTTCCTGATCCACTTTCTTGTTTAGTCTCTTGATGCAGAGGTAATGATTCTTGCTTTTTTGAAGGTGCCATAAGAGATTCCACCTTTTTATCCTGATCATCTTTATTAAAAATAAATGAAAAATCATAGTAGCAAACAATGAACACATCAGAAAAAAATTTATTAATGAATACTTCCCAGAATGCTTTAACACCAAAATTTTAAACTCTGATATACAATTCTCTCAGTTATCATTCTAGCTTTCTTGCTCTCCTACACCTGCACTTTAATTTCATCAGAATTCCTAATACTTGCTCCTTTTATATCCCATTTCTCAGCCACTCCTAACCCTACTCAGCTTATAGGCATTGTCAAATCTCTTATCTTAAAAAATAAAACCCTTCCCACCACTGTAATCCCTAGCCTCCCACACCCATTTCCTTCTTATATTGACAAAAGAACAGTCTGTACTTTCTTTTCTACCAATCATTTCTCAACTAATTGCAACCTGATTTTTATCTCTTCCATTATATTCATTAAAAATTTTACTCAGGTTCCTAGTGTCCCAAATGCCCGATTGTATCAATAATATCCCTTAATCCTTATTTAACTTCTATTCAGCATTTCAAACTATTGGTCTCTACCTCCTTAAATTTCTCTCCTCTCCATTAGGCTAAGTGAAATAAGCCAGTCACAAAAGGACAATCATTGTATGATTTCCCTTATATGTAGCACCTAGAGCAGTCAAATTCATAGACACAGAGTATAGAATGTTGCTTGCCAAGAACTAGGGGGAGGGAAGAGTGGGAAATTAGTGCTTAATGGGTACAGAATTTTAGTTGCAAAAGATGAAAAGTTCTTGAGATGGCTGGTGGTGATGACTGTTCAAGAATGTGAGTGTACTTAATGCCACAGAACTATACACTTAAAAATGGTTAAAACGGTAAAAATTTTTATATACTTATTTACCACAATAAAATAAATAAAATTTAAAATTCCGTTTTCATGAGAATTCTTTTCTTACACTTGGAATATTCCTTTGCAGTCTTCTTTTTAAGCTGTTCCTACTGAATACCTTATATCTAGTATTTTTTAGGGCTGTGTTCTCGTTTTAAATACCTCCCTTGAATAATCTTCTCTAAACCATGACATCAACTACTACCTTCATGCTTAAGGCTTCTGAATCTGTGTTCTAGCCTTATGCCTCTGTACCTAAATTTCCTACTGCACCCTGAATTCCTCCCTATGTGAACAGCCCCCACAGGCACCAGAAAGGCAAATTGAAAGCCNTGCACTGGAGAAGGAAATGGCAACCCACTCCAGTGTTCTTGCCTGGAAAATCCCAGGGACGGGGGAGCCCGATGGGCTGCCGTCTATGGGGTCACACAGAGTCGGACACGACTGAAGCGACTTAGCAGCATAGTGCATGTGACAAAAATGAATGCACATCTTCTTTGTTGGATTGCTCCCTCAAGCCAGGAAGCTCAAGATTCCCAGATACTGTCATTCAGATAAGAGCCCATAACACAAAATGACAGAACACGAGATAAGCCACCATGAGCAAGAGGCAACAGAGGTAAACTAAGGGATCACATCCCTAAAGATTTAAGA
Organism: Neotragus pygmaeus; assembly: GCA_006410875.1. Classification (NCBI taxonomy): domain Eukaryota; kingdom Metazoa; phylum Chordata; class Mammalia; order Artiodactyla; family Bovidae; genus Neotragus; species Neotragus pygmaeus. The sequence continues at coordinate 134,832 of SJYV01043780.1, forward strand.
TATCTGAATTACTAGATACCGATTACAACCTACACATATAAAGTAACTAAGAGGAAACTGGGGAATGAGTAAAAAATAGAGACTATCAAATGTAACTAGGTAGATATGAATCAATTAGGACTTCTACAGATAATTTACAATCAAAATTTAAAATCCAGGGGCGGTCCTAAGATGGCAGAGCAGTAGGACGGGGAGACCACTTTCTCCCCACAAATTCATAAAATCCAATGCACAGGTTAACACAGGTGCAAGGAAACCAATTAAAATGACTATTTCAATAGGCTAAATAGATCTGATAAGAGTGAATTAAGTCAATGGAGATTAGAGGATGGTGAAAGTTAGGAAGGAATCTAAAACAACACCAATGCTTCCAGCTTGGAAGAAATCTGTAAACTATGAAATCACATGTCAAGTTCAAGAATACAGGAGTAAGTTTTTGTCTGGGAGTTCTAGATATGATTTTGGGAAATATAAACTACAACCAGATACAGAAGGTTAGCAGTCAACTAAGTAGACAAAACCAGCAGTGAAAAGCCACAACAGACTCTAAATCAGGAAACCAAAAGGAGTGACTTTCTACGAAGTCCAACTGCCCCTCCTTCCTAGTACCAAACCCAAAAAGGTTTGCCTTGTTCCTTTTATCAGATCTTCGCTTATCCCTCAAAACACAGCTCAAATCATTACAATGAAAGTATCTTTTCAACTACCATCTTCCACAACAGTCTATTAATTCACTTTGTATAGTTATTTTATCATCAGTTATGTGTAACATTGTTATATAATTTATATACAATTTGTATACTACATGAGACAGGAACATACCTGACACATTTGAGAAAGAACAATAAAGACAAGTATAATGTACCAGAGAAAATGTAGTAAAAGATGAGGTTGAAGAGATCATTTGACGCGGGCAGAGGACAATGAACAAAATCATATAGTTTCTTACATCCAATTGGAAGGACTCTGGCTTAGAGAAAAAAATCACCAAGGGAATGAGAATAAACAGAGCCCAGGTCTCAAGACAGAGCCCCCGGACAATTGAGAATAAAATAAAAAGAAAATTAGGAAAATGTCACCCTGGTTGCTAAATGAATAAAATATATCAAGAAGGAGATACTAATTAACTTTGTTAAATGGTGTTAGTAAATAAAGTACAATGAAAACTAGAAACTGACTACTACTGGATTTTAGCAACAGAGACATTAGTGGTAACTTTGACCAAAACACTAGAGTGGTGATCATCAAAACCTGACTGAAAGGAACTGAAAAGGGAGAACTCCAGCAGATGAGAAGACTCTCTGGAGATTTCCTAAATATCAATAACCTCAGATATGCAGATGTTACCACCCTTATGGCAGAAAGTGAAGAGGAACTAAAAAGCCTCTTGATGAAAGAGGAGAGTGAAAAAGTTGGCTTAAAGCTCAACATTCAGAAAACGAAGATCATGGCATCCGGTCCCATCACTTCATGGGAAATAGATAGGGAAACAGTGGAAACAGTGTCAGACTTTATTTTGGGGGGCTCCAAAATCACTGCACATGGTGACTGCAGCCATGAAATTAAAAGACGCTTACTCCTTGGAAGAAAAGTTATGACCAACCTAGATAGTATATTCAAAAGCAGAGACGTTACTTTGCTGACTAAGGTCCGTCTAGTCAAGGCTATGGTTTTTCCTGTGGTCATGTATGGATGTGAGAGTTGGACTGTGAAGAAGGCTGAGCACCAAAGAATTGATGCTTTTGAACTGTGGTGTTGGAGAAGACTCTTGAGAGTCCCTTGGACTGCAAGGAGATCCAACCAGTCCATTCTGAAGGAGATCAGCCCTGGGATTTCTTTGGAAGGAATGATGCTAAAGCTGAAACTCCAGTACTTTGGCCACCTCATGCGAAGAGTTGACTCATTGGAAAAGACTCTGATGCTGGGAGGGATTGGGGGCAGGAGGATAAGAGGACAAGAGAGGATGAGATGGCTGGATGGCATCATGGACTCGATGGATGCGAGTCTGAGTGAACTCCTGGAGTTAGTGGACAGGGAGGCCTGGCATGCTGCAATTCATGGAGTCGCAAAGAGTTGGACACGACTGAGCAACTGAACTGAACTGAATAAAGAAAAATGCAATGGAAGCTGGAGGGGGATATGGGGTTGGGAGTTGGGTTTGTATAGGCAGAAGAAATTACAGCATGTTAATACAGTGATAAAGACGATCCAGTTGAAGGGGAAAGCCTGATGAGGCAGGAGAGGGGGGTGAGGGACAATGTTTTCAAACGGCAAGAGGGAAAGAATTTGGTGTGTAAGTAAAGAGACTGGCATTAGATGGAGCACAGACATCTAGGGAATATACAGGCACAGGCAAGGAGGTAGATACAGTGTATAAGTTTGTGTAAATTATCCTCCTGACGCTACTATTTTCTTAATGAAATGGGAAAGTTATCAGTTTAGAGTAAGGGTAAAAAGGGGGGCACTGTCAGTCCTACAAAACACATTTTAATTATTATATGGCTAATATCTTATTTATAAATTTTGTTCACTTTATTCTCCACTTAAATTTAAAACCTGGAATGGTGAACACAAGATGTTTATCAGTACTGGACAAACATATTCACTGACTTTAAATGAATCTATGATCTAGCTGATTAAGTACCTATAGAGCATCTACAAAACAGAGCATAAGACTTCACTGGTGGTCCAGCGGTTAAGAATCCGCCTGCCAACACAGGGAACGAATACAAGTTCAATCCCTGGCCCAGGAAGATTCCACATGCTATGGGGAAGCTAAGGCTGGGCACCACAACTACTGAAATCCACACGCCCTGGAACCCATGCTCCCAAGAGAAGCCCGCAGAGGAGAGTCCAGCCCTGCACAGCTAGAGCAAGCGAACATGTGGCAACAGAGACCCAACACAGCCAAACAGACAACTTTAAAGTTAAAACAGGGCATAAAAACCGAACCTAAGTGTCAATGAGATCTACTCTTCCAGCTGAAGCACCATGCCAACAGACAGCTCTCCTCCTAAAATCCTACAGCATTTATTCTTTATGTACATGTTCACAGAATTCTATGCAACAGGACATATAGTCTAGCAATTATAGAAACATAATATATTGCAGTGCAACGAAGATGAATGAAGAGAAAATACTGGAACTCAAAATCTAAAATAGATCCAAACTGATTTTTTTAATTTACTGTATTGTAAATTATTTCAAATCAGTAGAGGAAAGGCTTGATCATTCAGATCAAACAAAGACATCCAGACAACTTTTTTAAAAATGTATAAAGTACTTCAAGAAAACACATGAAAATAAGTGAATTCATCTTATATACTGCATAGCTGAAAGTTTACAAGTGTATTAAATCTACAATAAAAAAATTTTTTAACTTGATTCTATAAACCAATAAAAAAAACAAATCAATCAATTCCTGAAAAGGCCATCAAAATACAAAAACTTATCTAAATTTCTATTCTCTAGTTAGTCACTACAACAAAAGTATAATCACCCCAGAGTCCATAATACAAGTATAAAATTATCTTTTACAACAAGAGGAAAAGATTCAAAGCAATCAAAACATAAGATACTCTAACAAAGAAAATACTGAGCTGCCTAACATGGGAACTCCATTTACAACTTCCTAAAATTAACTTTACAGACTACACTGGAATCTTAAAGCTGAGATGCAATTTCTCCTTATATACTGCAATACATACTCATTTCTATGACTCACACCTCATTAACACATCCCTTAAATTATTTCAGCAATACCCCATCTAGAGGACTGCTACCCCAATCTGAAACAAATCCAACTAAAGCCAGAGATGAGTAATGAAATTCAATTTCTCCATTAGATATCATGTCACAACACATGAAACTTCTATTTGTTCTCTTTTAACCAGACTCATTCTCTTCCCTTTAATACAAGACTAGATAAATCAGTTTGAACAGCTCCAAAAAAACGGATCTGCATAGCTGGTAGCTTCTGAGAGTTATGCCAATCCTTCCAATTTTTGCTTATCCATCATGCCCCAGCTAGTCCATTTTCTCAGGAAAAGACACTGTTAATTTTAAAACATATCCGCAGGAAATAACCTGGTTAAGTTTATTCTGTAACGAAAGCTAACTTAAGTTAGACAAATTAAAAGCTTTACTACCAGAAACTTAACAATACTTTTAAATAATAAGTATTTCAAATTAATACATAAAATCAGTTTTTAAAGATGAATACAAATCATCAAAATTGTTCAAAAAATTAACATTAGAACATGAAATTCACACCACTGATGTATCTGTAACATAGTTACACCATATACAGAAGACTTCCTTTCCCTAAAATCTACAGTCTTAAAATCGACTTCTTCACAAGATCTTTAGGTTGGAAGAGGCCATCTAATTCAACTACATCCAGCTGAACGGTCAGCGATTTTATGCTTATTAGGAATAAACACCTCCCATAAGTTCCTTCTATTAAGACATTAGAATATTCTTCCTAGTCTTGATCCACAATCTTCCTCCCATAACTTCTCCTTGTGGCCCTCTAACCACCCTAAACCTCATCAACTGTGTCCAATTCCACTACCACAAGGCAGTCCTAGTAACTGATGCATGGTATTGATTAAATTTATCAACAAACAGAAAACATACTTCAAACCCTACTATCCTTTAGGAAAGTTTTGCTAAGGTGTTAAAGTGACAGCATTTGTCACTCACTCACGTCTGACGGTGTGATGCCATGGACTATAACATGCCAGGCTCCTCTGTCCTGGAATTCTCCAGGCAAAAATCCTGGAGTGGGTAGCCATTCTCTTTTCCAGGGGATCTTACCGACCTAGGGATTGAAACCAGGTCTTCTGCACTGCAGACAGATTCTTTACCGTCTGAGCACCAGGGAAGTTAAAAAGTGTTGAGTTAAAGTGCATCACCTTAGGTCACTCATCAATGAGGGTACTAAAATGGTAAAATAATATATTTATTCTTGCCTATTCCCAAAAAAGACATAATACTTAATATCATTTCACAAACTAAACATGAAATGTAAATGACAAGACAAGAATGTCAACTACTATTCAAAAAACTCCAAGGGAACTATTGGAAAACTTCACTAGGAAATAAGAATGTTTACCTCTTGCCAAAAAACTGCCAAATAAATGTAATATAAAAGGCCCAAATATGTAAGAAAATTTCAGTATAAAATCAGAGAGCCATTTCAAATCAATAAGTAAATCTATGATTTAATAAATAGTATCAGCACAAATGGTAGCCACTTTGGGGAAAAATTAAAGCCCCTAACTAAATTATATATGGATCAAAGTTTTATAGGTTAAAAACTTAAACCAAGAAAAACTAGAAGACAAATATATTTCTTTTCATGTAAAATAATTTTGTTTGTAAACGGGGTTTTTTCCCCTATGTCTCATGTAATACTCAGAGCCATCAAGGAAAAAATAGGAAAAACCGACCCAGAAAACACTGTAAAGATTTTATGAAAAAATAAGGGACTAAACTCAAAAAAGACAAACGTCTGGTAGCCTTAACTTACAAACATCACCAAAAATGTGAGAAAAAGATGAACACAAGACAGAAAGGTTAAAGGACACCTTTACAAGATTCCTAGAGGGGAAAAAGATATCCAACAAATATATATATATATGTATATACTTTAACGCAACCTCACTCATCCTAAAGAAATGCAAATTAAAACAATGTTACCTTTTCCCACTTAAATTGGCAGGGAAGGAACATGTGGGAATGAGGGATTACCAAACAGGAATGAGGAAATTTTGGAGATGACGCACATGTACACCATCCTGATTGTGGTGATGGTTTCATCAGTGTACACATGTCAAAATTTATCATATTGTACACTTAAATACATGCAGTTCATTGTGCGTCAATTACACCTCAATAAAACTGTATTTTAAAAATTTGGCATGAACTAGGAAGTATGAAAACCAGTATTCTCATGTACTGTTAACTTGATTATAACTAATGCAATCTCCTAGACAGATATAAGAATAGTGCATACTCTTCAATAGAGAAAACTCCTTCTCTGGTAGTTTATTATAATCACACAAATACAAAGACACACTAAAAAGAGTGTTCACTGTTAGTAAAGCAACTTTAAAATTAGAAAGAGCCGTACGTCCAACATTAGGGAAATGATTAAATAATCTTACAGTAGAGCTTCACATGTAAAGTGGCATGACATTCAAAAATACCATAAATAAACCAAATATACATAAAAAGCAAGTTGCACAAGGCTCAGATGGTAAAGAATCTGCCTGCAATGCAGGAGACCCAGGTTTTGATCCCTAGGTGGGGAAGATCCCCTGGAGAAGGAAATGGCGACCCACTCCGGTACTCTTGCCTGGAGAGTCCCACAGACAGAGGAGCCTGCTGGCACAGTCCACGGAGCCACAAAGAGCAGCACACGACTGAGTGACTAACACTATCACTACTACATATGGAGAAAATTCCCTTTAAGTAACACAGTCATGCTCATACACGCTTAGAGAGCTCCTGGAAGGACACAACAGACACCATTAACTCTAGGGTGACTTCTGGGTACCTGTCTGGTAACTTTTCATCTCAAATCTTTCAGAATGTTTACATTTTTTCCACCGTGCGTATATTATTTTCATAATACAATTTAAGCTTAAACTGAATTCATTGTATTTTAAAATTAAACCATGCTTTTAAAGCTAATTTAAGGACTCCATTTCTTAAATTGGAAATGAAAACTCTTTCAATTAAACGTTACAGAAGTTGCTTTGTTTTGAAATAGACATGTTTTCCGGAAATAAAGGGAAATCCCGGGAGACAGGGAATATGATATAGGAACTGAAAGTATTAGTGGCCACTCAAGACTATCATAGGAAACATGAGGCTATAAGTTAGGGAAGTAGAAAAGAGACAGGTACATAAAACTGGGACTTTTAAGGGGTCCAAGTCAGCAAATGGCAACCCTCTCCAGTATTTTTGCCTGGAAAATCCCATGGAGAGAGGGGCCTGATGGGCTAGACAGTCCAGAGTCCCAAAGAGTCAGACACAACTGAGTGACTGTATACATTATACACTCCAAGTCATCAAAGGGTAAACTAAAGGCCCTACTGACACAAGGAAAAGAGAGAGCTTGCCTCCTTTGCCTACCACCCAACAGTTACACAAAAAGCTTTCATTAAGACTTTCTAAGAGACGGGGCTTCCCTGGTGGTTCACTGTTCAGGAAGCCACCTTGTAAGGCAGGGAACACAGGTTCAATCTCTGATGGGGAACTAGGATCCCACATGTCATAGGGCAACTAAACCCTCTCATCATAACTAGTGAGCCCTCAGGCGACAGCTGGAGAGCCCACGAACTCTGGAACCTGCATGCCACCACTAGACCCCTGCACTCTACAGCCCAAGTGCCACAACTAGAGAGAAGCCCGAAAGCTGCAACAAAGAGCCCACGTAAGGAAACAAAAGACCCACGTGTCACAACAAAGACTCAACACAGTCAAAATCAAACATGTATTTTTTTAATCAAATTTTTTAAAAAAATTTATAGGAGCACGCCAAATTCACAACTACCTATAGAACAACCATCAATGAAAAAAACTGGAAACTACCCACAAAGATTTTCTATAACTAAAGACGTAAGGGCTTCTTCCCTGGTGGCTCAGCCAGTAAAGAATCTGCTGACAATGTCAGGAGACCCGGGTTTGATCCCTGGGTCGGGAAGATCCCCTGTAAAAAGGAATGGCTACCCACTCCAGTATTCTTTCCCTGGAAAATTCCATGGACAGAGGAGCCTGGCGGGCTCCAGTCCAAAGGCACAGGGAAGGAACCACAACGAGACTGGTAGGAGGAGCAGAGTTGTGATACAATCAAATCCCATAATACTCTGCATGGGCAACCCACAAACGAAAATAACCATATTGCAAAGGTTCGCCCAAAGGAGTTAAGAGTTCTGAGCCCCATGTCAAGGTTCTGGCAATAGGCAGATGAGCCACCCAGAGCCCTTGGCTCTAGAGCTTAACTGCAGGAGCCCCCTGGGACTGGAGGAAAATAAAGACTTCGTTCTTAAAGGCTGCACACAAAATCTCATGTGCACCAGGATTCAGGGCAAAAGCAGAGTTGATAGGAGCCAGGCTCAGACCCACCTGTCAGTCTTAGAGAGTCTATGAGAGAGGCAGGGGGCAGCTTCAGGGGGAGGTGAGGGGCGAGTATCTAAGAAAAAGAATCAGACTTAAAGATCTACGGTAACAGTGCTATAGCTTTATAGAAGACCTGAGCCTGGAGAGGACAAAGGGCAAAAATCCAGCCTCACAGCAAATTTAAAATTAAAACGAATCCCTTAATATCAAATATCAAGCCAGTATTCACATCTCCCCAACTGCTGTGTAAATATTTGTTCAGTCATTCTGTCTTCTTGTCTCCTTTCATTTGTCATCCCTATATCTCTTTTATTACTCAGTTTCCTGTAATCCATAGAATTTGGTGTTGGAAAAATCAGATAGTTTTCTTATAGAGATTCTCAGTATGAATTTTGTCAATGGAATCCCCACAGTGTTAACAAGTTTTTGCTTTGTTTTTGTCTTTTCTATTTCCTATAAATTGGTAGTTAAATTTAAAGGCTAGATCAGATTTAGGATTATGACCTCAATGCAAGACTAAGGCACAGACAGCATGGCACATTTCCAAAAGTTTATTTTTTTATTTGGCTGCACCAGGTTTTAGTTGTGGCATGCGGGAACTTCATTCTTTTTGTTAAGCATGTGGGATCTTTAGTTACAGCACTTAGTTGCGGCACATGGGATCTAGCTCCCTGACCAGGGATAGAACCTGGGTCCCTTGAGTTGGGAGCTCAGAATCTCAGCCACTGGAACACCAGGGAAGTCCCTCAATGTCTCTATGATACTACCAACTACTGGAGATCTTTGCCTAAACATTATTTATTAGGAAATGCAAAATGGTGATATTCTAAGTCTATTCCTCTTTCTTACTTAGAATACATCTACAGAAAAAGACTTCTCTTATGACCTATTTGGCTACCCTGAGATACAATTGATATAAGAAAAGTAGGATAAATGCTTATTTTTCTTTACTTACCAAAATTGTTAAAATAATGAGTTATCCCAACAGCAACTTTTTAAAATTTTTAGCATTACGAACTTAAAGATTAAACATACAATATTTGACTAGCTTCAATTCATTTTTGTCTTTACTGATGTTCAAATTGTCCCCTTTTTAAATTTTAGCTTTTACACTGAAGTATAACTGAATTAAAGTGTAAATTACTGCTGTACAGCAAAGTGACTCAATATATATACACATTATTTTTCGTATTCTTAGATTCCATATGGGTTATCAAAAGATACTGAATATAGTTTCCTGCAACTATTCAGTAGGACCTTGTTGTTTATCCATTCCATATATATCAGTTCATATCTTCTAATCCCAAACTCCCAATCAAACTCTCTCTCAGCCCTTCCCGTGTGTGTGTATGTGTGTGTGTCTGTGTGTGTGTGTCTGTGTGTTAGTTGTGTCCAACTCTTTGTGACCCCATGGACTGTAGCCCTCCAGGCTCCTCTGTCCATGGGATTCTTCAGGCAATACCAGACTGGATTGCCATTCCCTTCTCTAGAGGATCTTTCCAATCAGGGATTAAACCTGGGTCTCCCACACTGCAGGCAGATTCTTTACCCTCTGAGCCACCAGGGAAGTCCCTCCTCCTTGGCAACCACCAATCTATCCTCTACGTCCCTGATTCTGTTTCATAGATAGGTTCATTTGTGTCATATTTCAGATTCCACATGTAAGCTACTCCACTTAGTAACAATCTCTAGTTGCATCCATGTTGCTGCAAATGGCATTAATGCACCCTTTCTTATGGCTGAGCAGTACTCTATATGTACTACATCTCCTTTATCCATTCTTCTGTTGGTGGACATTTACATTGTTTCCATGTCTTAGTTATTGTGAATACTGCTGCTATGAGCATACAGGTGCATCTATCTTTTTGAATTATAAGTTTGCCTGGATATATGCTCAGAAGTGGGACTGCTGGGTCACATGGTAATCCTATCTTCAATTTTCTGAGGAACCTCCATATTGTTTTCCACAGTGCCTGCAGTAACTTACATTCCCACCAACACTATAAGAGGATTTCCTTTCCTCTAGAAATTTTAAAGTATAAACACGGTTCGAAAGTCAAGTATAAAGCAAAAGGGAAATTCAGAGCATAAACTGTACGTCTGTGCTCTTCTTAGGCTTCCCTCGTGGCTCAGATGGTAAAGAATCTGCCTGCAATGCAGGAGACTTGGGTTCGATCCCTGAGTCGGGAAGATTCCCGGGAGAAGGAAATGGCAACCCACTCTAGTATTCTTGCCTGGAGAATCCCATGGACAGAGGAGCCTAACGGCCTACAGTCCATGGGGTCACAAAGAGTAGGACACAACTGAGCCGCTTGCTTTGACCCATAGATTTTTCTGTGCTCTTCTACACTATATTCCTCTCCATCATAGGAAACTGTCATTTTTTAGATTTCATTCAATACTCCCCTAAACATGAGATCTCTCTACACATACACACACACACACCCTTACCTCCCTCTTTCTCAGTATATGATTTCATCTTGGAAACACTTCTATCCACCTTGCTTTCTCTTTTTAACTGTTTCAGAACAAACCTAGCTTGCAACTAGATGAAGAGTGAGCCAGGTAAAAACAGTTTAAAAAATAATAATTTTGAAGTGGGAGATGGAAATGGTCACTAATGGAAAGAAGGTTTAAAAAAAAAAAAAAACCTCCACTCAAAATGTACTCAATAAATAAACCAAAACACAGGAAGAAATTTAATACTGTGGGGAGAAAAAAAAGTCAATAAAAACATGAATTCACACCAGATGGTATTAGTTTACGTAACAGTCTGACAAAGATTTTTAAATTTGAACATGTTGAAGCTGTCAGAGTGATAAAGGAATCTTTTTACAAAATAGCAAAAAGGTTATAAAACAAAAACTGAGACAAATGAAACAGGCAGGTGTATATGAAAAAACAACTCCAAATCTAAGAAATGAAAACTAAATACTGCCATGTACGCTCCATAGACAGAATAAAACTCTAGACCAGACAGAAGCAGAAGAAAAACATAAATTGGTACCCTAGTATAAGGCATAGAAAAATAAAGAGGAAAAAAACTGAAAGAGCAATTAAAATACACAGAGGATAAACTAACAGACGCCAACATAGGTCAACCAAAAGAGAAGAAACTTGAAAATAACAGGAGTTATCAATATATTTAAAGAGCTGAGAATGTTCCAAAACTGAAGAAAGATCTGATTCCTCAGATTGTATGTATACTCCGAAATAGGTCTACATTCACAGTGCACTACAATAAAACCATAAAATATCAAGCACAAACAGCTCCAATTTTAAGAAAATAACTAACCAGACTACTTCACAACAAATGTCCTTAATAACTTCAGAAAACCACAGGCAAACAATGGCATCACTGAAATGTTTACAAATCTTTGACTTCATATGGAGGTTGGGGGAGAGTGAAGACTTCAAAGTTTACTAGACAACCATTCATACCTTAATGTTCTTACATAACATTTACTTATGACTCTAAAAGCAAGGTGTGGACAGCACACAGTACTAACAACTCAAATATTTACTTCAAAAGTATCTACTAAATTCACACATTTTACTACTTAAAAAAAAAAACAAACAAATGAAAAGCAGTGTAATTTTGGAGAAAATACAGCAGCAGCACAAAAGAGAAAAAACAAGAATCAACTCGAGAAAGAATTATGAAACGTAACATTAAATTTCCTAAGACAACATGCAAGAATATCTTTACATCCTTGTGTAGAAAAGGATTTCTTAAACAAGACACAAACTATAAAATACAAATCCTGAGAAATTCTACTAAATTAAAAGGTTTAACTTTCATTGACAAAGAAACCATAAGAGAAGGAAAAACACAAACCACAAAGTGGGAAACGACATGTGCGATATGTGATCAGCAAAAAATTAGTATTCTGAACATAAACGAACTCCTATCAAAGAGAAAAACAAGGACTTCCCTAAGTTTAGTTCAGTTCAGTCACTCAGTCGTGTCTGACTCTTTGAGACCTCATGGACCGCAGCACACCAGGCCTCCATATCCATCACCAACTCCTGGGGTTTACCCAAATTCATGTCCATGGAGTCGGTGATGCCACACAACCATCTCATTCTCTGTCATCCCCTTCTCCTCCTGCCCTCAATCTTTCACAGCATCGGGGTCTTTTGAAATGAGTTAGCTCTCTGCATCAGGTGGCCAAAGTATTGGGAGTTTAAGTTTGAACATCAGTCCTTCCAATGAACACCCAGGACAGACCTCATTTAGAATGGACTGGTTGGATCTCCTTGCAGTCCAAGGGACTCTCAAGAGTCTTCTCCAACATCACAGTTTAAAAGCATCAATTCTTTGGTGCTCAGCTTACTTTATAGTCCAACTCTCACATCCATACATGACTACTGGAAAAACTATAGCCTTGAGAGACGGACCTTTGTTGGCAAAGTAATGTCTCTGCGTTTTAATATGCTATCTAGGTTGGTCATAACTTTCCTTCCAAGGAGTAAGCGTCTTCTAATTTCATGGCTGCAGTCACCATCTGCAGTGATTTTGAAGCCCAAAAAAATAAAGTCAGCCACTGTTTCCACTGTTTCTCCATCTATGTGCCATGCAGTGATGGGACCAGATGCCATGATCTTAGATTTCTGAATGTTGAGCTTTAAACCAACTTTTTCCCTCTTCTCTTTCATTTTCATCAAGAGGCTTTTTAGTTCCTCTTTACTTTCTTCCATAAGGGTGGTGTCATCTGCATATCTGAGGTTATTGATATTTCTCCTGGCAATCTTGATTCCAGCTTGTGTTTCTTCCAGTCCAGCATTTCTCATGAT